>CAUYPK010093042.1:0-54526 GCA_963574355.1 Loris lydekkerianus | reverse complement strand
CACCCCATTTAAAATATACTGAATAATACACACTCGAATAAAACTTCCCTATTGACTGCTTAAATGTCCCCCCCCCCCCCCCCGCTTTCTTCTCTATAGCATTTTCTGTGCATATCTGCACATGGACTGAATGCGTACCCTTCTAACCCCTCTGTCATTGTGAAAGTGATCCTGATATTCATTACCTGTCCAGCTCTGCCTCATTTCTACAACTTTATTCACATGGCCAAATGATGTCTCCACAGAACAACTTGAAGCTAGACCTTTTGGAAGCGAACTCCTATAAACTGTCATCAGTATTAGCAGAACTAGAGCAAAGACCTAAACCCAGCCATCCCTGCAGTACCTCCATCTTCAAGTGGAAAGAAAAGGTAAAATTTGAAGAGATTGGTTGTAATTTTTTGAGGGAGCCTCCTGGGTGGAGTGGCTTAAAATGGCAACAGGGGAAAAAGCTGCTATAAATTATATGTGTTATATCCTGTTACAAGTCTTAATTGCAGAATTTTAAGATAAATTTATTTTTATCCTTTTTGAGCACAATAGTAAGAGCTAGCCCCAACTGAATACATTCTTTGTAGACTAAATTACTATGAGGAGTTAAAAACACTTTGGATTTCTTCTCTCTTTCCTTATACCTTAACTTTATCCTTTGAACATGCTTTTATAGTAAAATTTCCCCTAAGGTGGAATTTTAGTATTAATACAGCTCTAAATTTTAAGGTTTTATAACATGCATTAGCTTCATCTGCTGAATATAGTGGATAATGTGGCTAATGCATGAGTACAAGTTTAAAGCACCTGTATTTTCCCAGTGTTGCACCCCTCAGGAATTGAGTGGGTAAAAGTGCATCGTGCTATTGCCTGTAGCTGTTTTCCATTTCCTCAGTCAGGAGGAGAGCTCTAACCGTCTGTGATGAAGGGATGGTTTTCTTTCTAAGAGGCTCAGGAGCTCTGAAACAATCTCAATAATTTAGACAGTCGTGATAATCTCATGTGCATGAAGCCAATTAAAGTTGAATTTTTAGAAATAATGCTATGAAATTATTTGGCCTGGACATTCAGGTCAGAATTGGAAACACAGGCTATAAAATACAATAATTGTCTAATTTTGAAAATATTAAGGCTTCAGTTTAAAAGTAAAAACTAATAGGGCTTAGAAATGTATTATATACCTTCTAATGTAAAGACAAAAAAACAACAACAAAAAACAAAAAACAAATTCCTGAGAAAACAGCTATAGAAGAGTTCATTTTCACAGATATTTATGATAATAGCGTTGTTAAAAAGGACTTTTTTTTTTTTTTTTTTTAACTATTTGGACAGGAGTATACTCATAGTTATGTAAAAATATCTCGGCCTTTTTTCATGAAGAGACTAGAGAATGTTGTGAGCAGGATATCTTCTGATGGCCAGAGAAATCCAAGTTCATCTTCAGGTAATCCTATGCCCAAACGAATCCGGGGCTGGGTCCTATTGGTAAGGCACGTTGCAACATTTAAATTTTATTTTTTGAGCCACAGACACCTGTATGTGTTCAAAGAAATGTATATTTCCTTTGGGACTAATTAATTTGTTATAGTCTGTAGCTTTATGTACAAATGTAATCACAAAGGTGGGAAGAAGTTAAGCAGAATAGAGCTTTGGGAACAGTGTTGTATATTATGGGAGGTTCCCTCAGATATTCATTGACTGGCGTCCACTTTGTTCAAATGGCCTATAGTTTGCCTTCCATGTAAACCAACCCTAAACCACTGTGAGGAGCTTTACAGCTCTGTCTCCATAGCCTCCTTCAAACTCACATGGAAAGTCTGTCTTCTCTGCAAGACATGTGGTGATCCAAGCCGTTTGCTAAGGCTACACTTGGGCTTGGCACTAATTCATAGCCTGCAACCCCCTTTATTCAGGCATCTTACTTCAGCCATTCGTCCATCCACACCCCACTGCCCTTCACCTTTCAACACAGGCCCCCATTGTGAACAAACACGTCGCTATCCTGGATTGTTCAACTATAACTACCATAATCTCAACTCTCCTGTTTCTTGATTAGAAATTGGCAAAAAAAGTTTCAGTAAAACCAGGACACTTTGGTCCACACAATGTGTTAAACAGTTGCCTTGTTTGAGAAGCAGTTCCTTAAGCAACTAGCACATGCTCTAAATGTCCCTTATCTATACCTGAAGGGCAAGACTAATATGTTTCCTGAAACATGTAAGCACATTATCTAACCAATGTTGACTAAACTCATATGGGAAAAGATATTAATTTGTCATCCTTACTACTACTATTACTAAAATCACATTTTTCTCCTGACTTATTTCCTATATTATAATATAGTTTTTGATTAAATAATATATATACTCCATACACATAGAAAGTAGATCATAAATGGGGTACGGAAACAAAGAAAGAAAATTACATAAAATTATAAACTTTGCTTTTGAGAAAATTTCAGTATATTTAAACTCTGCACAATATTGTTAAATAACCAAAGCCCACCAGTGATAATTCATCTCACCTGCTAACGCAGCATAATCATCACGACTTAATCCAACTTTCAGCCTCTGGTGTGGCCCAGCTTGGCAACGGTCTCTGCAAAGCCTTATATTCTTTTCAAGCCAGGCAAGATGATGAGTTGAATTTGGAAAAAGGTAAGAGTCATTTTCAATATTTTAATTGCCTTCCCATGCTGATACCCTTAACGTGAATAAAACCCTGTCTTACATAGCAGCCTAAAGAGTCACTAGTATGTCAAATCAGTTCAGGTTTATCTTCACCCTTCTTAGAAGATAAAAGCACATCAAAAACTAAAACTTGCATAAAGATAATTGCTAACATTTATTCTGTATTTACCACGTGCCAGACATTGTTGTGGGCAAATTGTCCAATGTAACGTTCCTAAAAGCCCTCTGCAGGAAGTAATGCTATTTTTTCCCCTTGTAGAGCTGAGGAGACTCAGGCACAAAAAGGTTTAGTATTTTGGCTAAGATCAGACAGTGGCAGCACAGGATTCAGACTCAGAAATGCAGTCATGCTCCTGACCACAATGCTACAATGCTGTCCATGCTATCCGTCAGGGACAGTCATTAGAGATGTAACCCACCTTCTTATGTTTCAGAAGCTGGACACACAGCAATGGGAAGTGGCTTCCTCTCTTCACTTTGTGTGAGGGCGAGTTCTAGAACCTGGGTTAACTGACCTGCAGTTTAATGTCTGTCCCTCTTAGCCCTCAGGAAACCTTTTTACAGCCCATCTAAAGAACGAGACCCTCTTTTTTGTGTCCCAGCTTTTTATTTAACGTGGAAAGGTCCTATGGAGTAGGTTATATAAACCTCAACATTATTGAAAAGAAAAAGTCTGCAGCTTCAACTTTCTTTGTGTCCAGTGAGTAACCCATTAGGACATTAGCGCGAAGGCAGAGATCTGGAAATGGAAGGGTTAGTGAGAAAGGGATATGTCAGAGGTGAATGCTTATGCCCATGACCAGGACATAGCTCCCACAGCCAACAGATAGATTTTGTAGCCAAACAACAGGGACACTACATATTGGCTTGTTGATTGGGTGTTTCCTTTCCAGAGTACCAGTCACATTTCTCTAGGCAATTACTTTTCCTCCTTTACGAACAAAAATGTACTTCCCAGATGCCCTCTGGGACACATGCGTTCTGTATTCCTGTTACATGGTTCACAGTAAATTGCCCTGTTTGTTCTCAGCTCCCTGTTGGTTGCACAGCCTACTTATGCTGAGTATTTTAAGTAGTTTCTTTCTTCTTTTTTTGCAGTTTTTGGCCAGGGCCGGGTTTGAACCCACCACCTCCGGTATATGGGGCTGGTGCCCTATTCCTTTGAGCCACAGGAGCCGCCCTTAAGTAGTTTCTTTAAATGAAAAACACCACCAGTGGGGGGCTTAGGGAAGCTGGTAATACCATTTGAAATCATTTGCTTGAATTCCTGTTAATAGATTGCCTCAAACTATCTACTGACCTAAGCAAAGCCATTACAGGGAGAACTTAGGCTGAGATTCCTCTCCTGCAAGAATAAACCACGGTTTATAACTAAGAAAAGATAGGGAGGGGGTTACTAGTCCCCTTTGCCTTAGAAAGAAAATAGGTGGGAGGAAGAATGAAAGAAGAGACTGAAAAACCACCTCAGAATGCTGCTAAGGAAAAAGTAGCATCAGACCCTTCCTTCTCACACCCTGAAGAAAGCAGAGGTTTTTCCTGAAAACAGCCAGAAGGAAAGGACTCCTTGAGAGCTATTTAGCCAAAAGCCTCGGGGCACCAGGCTAAGTTTCGGAGTTATTAACATCAGAATTAAAAAAAAGAGGCCAGCAGGGTGGCTCACACCTGTAATCCTAGCACTCTGGGAGGCCAGGGTGGGTAGGTGGATTCCCTGAGCTCAGGAGTTCAAGACCAGCCTGAGCAAGAGAGAGACCAGGGCTCTACTAAAAATAGAAAAACTAGCCAGGCATTGTGGACGTAAGAGGATGGCTTGAACCCAGGAGTTTAAAGTTGTTGTGAGCTATGACACCTCAGCACTCTACCCAGGGCAACAGAGTGAGAATCTGTCTCAAAAAAAAAAAAAAAAAAAAAAAAAAAAAAATTAGACAAAAGCCATGTTTCTGAGCAATTCTATTTATTTGAATCATTGCTTTAAAAAACTCTTCAAAATGATGTTGTATTAATATTATCTAAGTTGTTGGTTCTGTGCAAAACTGTGAGTTAGACTTTTGGACCATTAAGCCAGGTGTAATGGTAGGGAGTTATCTCGATCTTAAGAAAAGACTGTTAGGGTGAGACATACTTATAATAGTCAACACACCACACAATCATGGCCACCATCACGTGAAACCTTCAAAGCAGGACATGGGGAAAGAGTGTGGTATTATTGGTCAGCTATATACAAAGTAAGCCAGGCAGCACAAGAGGGCATAAGGTCCCATGTGATTCTGTTTTTAAGCAAACTATTTTCAGGCTAACATAGTTCATTATCTTACTCCTTTTACTATTGTCTAGATGATGCCTCCTTCATACAGAGGTTCGATAAATTTTGTTTCCTCTGAATCAAGTGCAAAAATAACTCCTTGAAAGCAGAATCTCCTTAAAACTCTCTTATCAAACACACTCAGGCATGTGTTCCCACTGCACAGACCCATTTGTATGACTAACTATGTATTTTCACAGGTGACATCGTGATTATACATGAGAAAAAAGAAGAAGGATGGTGGTTTGGATCTTTAAATGGTAAAAAAGGCCATTTTCCTGCCACTTATGTGGAGGAGCTTCCTTCTGGAGCCGAGAACACAGCTACACAGGCATAAAGTGCGGCTCCAGACACACTGTTCCCATACTCTGTGAGCTAACGAGACCATGCAGTGCAAATAAAGATAAAACTCCATTAGTTTTTACAAGTTTTTATTTTTAAATGGGCGAGGCAGTCCCACCTGTCCGTCACAGCACTTTCTACTCATGGTTATTTGCCCCAGACACAGTGGATAGATGATGGATGGGTGGAGGGAAGCAGAGAAGAGACTCCATGGTTCCTAGAGTTTTTGAATTCTAAGAGACCCTACAGATGATCCAGGACAACCCCCGGTGTCACAGAAAAAGAGACTGCATCTAGGGTGGATTCAGCAGCTCTCCTCAAATCACAGAGTTTCCTGGCAGCACAAAAGCAGTTTAGACTTGGCTGTCCTTTTGCTCCGGACTTGGGTGGCAACAGGGCACAGCAGGCGTGGGAGATGAGGAACACAGTTCAATTCTAAGAACAGAGACATGCAACCAAGACTCCAGTGAGGCCAACCGAAGTTAGGGGACAACAGAATCAAAGGCGAAAAGCTACAGCATTGGTAGAGGGTGACAGACAAGATCCTAGGCTGAGGGCAGAAGGATTTCTTCCTGAGCCAGTGATCCGAGGCAAGAGCTACCTGCTGCCTGCCACCAGAGCTGCTCATAGAGTGAGGCCAGGTGTGAGACAGACATGGCTGGGGATATGAGAACAAGAGCAAAGTGGCAGGAAAGGGTTAGGAGACAGTGCCCCAAATTTCATGCCTCCTTGCCCATTCGGAAACTGCATTTACCAATTCAGAAACAAGGAATTCTACACTTCCCAACACAGTCATTAAGGAAAAAATATCCTAAGCAGCTTCCAAGTAAAAGGAACTTCAAATGCCAATGGGTCTTCAAATCGGATGGTATGTTCTGGAAACCAACCTTCACTATTAAAATGCAATATTTAGGGTGAAGATGATTTGTGCTGTTTCTTCAAATGCCCCATAACGAAAGTCTGAGAATGAGAGAGGTTAGGACCCAAAATTCCCTCCCAGGGGAACAGTTTAGAACAGAAAGAAGGTAATAGCAGCATCTTTCAAAAATGACCCAAGCCTCCCTGGGGCTCACACGTTCCTTGAATGGAAGGTCACAGTGTTGACAGAAACTCCTGGGCATGTTTACTCTTGTACCAGCTAGAGAGTCTGCCCTGTAGAACCCCAATACAGGCATTAAAGGAGTAATTAAAAACCATCCCATTACTTTCCTGTCCCTTACCTCTTTTTTAAAAAATTGATCAACCTTTGTATTTTCAAGAAGGAATTTTTTAAACTAAAGAACATATTTTTTTCATTTTTTAAATATTCTGAGCCATTATACTCCTATAGCTGGATATAATTAACACAATAGGTAGTTACAGTTAACAGGTAGATTTGAAGAGGCACGAGTAAGATATGTCAGACGTAACTTACAGCCCAGAAGAAGAGAAGTTTTAATGCCGTCCTTAATGGCTGTAATGAAGGCTTTCTGCATGTAGAGTTGGCTGACTAATAAGCCATTAGACTATGAACAGAGATTTTGAATTTATATTTCCTTTCATCTTACTACTCTCCAGAAAGTCTTGATGGCTAAAAAATTGTGCAGCAATTGACTGCAGCCTACACTTTGTATAAAGTGATGATAATGATGGTTGGAGCCTAAAACCCTTTGAATGTAATTTTCAAAGAAAGAGATCCTTTCTTCATAATTTAGTTGTATTTTGTGAAAACATAAATGGTTCTTTTCCTGTTTTGAAATGCTGCTTCAAATTCTTTTTACATCTGTGATGTATAATTGTTAAGCTTCAAAGAAATACTATAGTTTTAAACTAGATAAAATACAAATATAGTTGGGTATACCAGATAAGTTGAATGTCTTTTTAGTAGGGCAAGATTTTTCTAATTGGACAGATAGGGATGGTGCTCCTTAGATTTAGAATAATACTAAGTACATATTGTGGTGAAGATTAATTATGTGCCCTGGTCAAACTCAAGCTCTTAATCACTAATATACTTTATTTTGTATACTTCATATTAATAGCCACATACCAATATATGTGGGGGGTAGCTGACCCCACCCCATTGGTATGTACCTGTTCAAAGTAATTCTCCCAAAGTCTACCTCTTTTTTTTTTTTTCTTTTTTAACTTTTTACTGGAGCATTTGAAAAAAAATTGCTCACAAGTAGGCAAACACACAATCTATCCATACTCAACATGTAGGAACTCCTATACTTTTATATCGGGTCGTTCATAAAATATTCTTTTAGCTTTAAAATTTACACATTGCTAGCTCAAGTTATTTGCAAAGTTGAAAGTCTATAAAACAAAACAATTTGGTGGTTTAGAGAAGAAATGTCCCTAAAAATTGTTCTAGGGCCTAAGTTTATTCTCATTTTATTTACTCAAGTAATGTGATTCAATCTTCAATGAAGTTTATTTACTTTGCTTAGTTTGCAAATAGTTCCTGAGCCACAGAGGTAAACTATATTAGACCTGCATATTCTCCCGATATTTTACAACCATCCACCTAAGACATTTCCTTAGGTATTTCCCTTTGGTTTAGGAAATCAACATTTTCACCTTCTTTATCCCCTAGTCAAATATTGAAGAAAGAAATTGTATGTTATCTTTACATGATTAAAATATCAAAAATCTGGCTGGTCTAATTGACCCAGCTTGGGCAAAGGAGGTGGGGGTGGCAACTCGTCAGCGCCAATCTCCTCAGTTTCAGAGGTTTGCTCAGAACATGTCTGAAATGGTTCCAACGCGATATGAACCAGCTGATACGCTGTCCATATTTCTCTGCTTATAAAATTACCTTTGTGGTGGGCACGACGCAAAGCCCGACCCACTTTCTTCCAGACTTTCAAATTAAGCTGGACTCTCCGGTCAGGTTGTGAACCAGTGGCAATGCTTAACAACCACACGGAAAAGTTCCCACAGGTTACTGGTTTTTATCAGAATTTTAGTGGTAGAAATCAGAGTTTTTAAAATGGCAATATACTGGTCCTCCAAGGAGGAAGAGAGCTGAAGACTCATATTATTTCCTCCCATGTTTCTTTCTATGCTGGAGACGTCACACGTACTCTGCGTGGCCACAGAACTGTTCCAGTTACAGGGTTCTCAAGCCTACCTCAAGGGGCTTCAGCAAAGATCTCTCTAAGGTGTCCTGGTGGAGGTGACCATCCTCCAGCCCAGCATCCAGAAAGGCTTTCTGCTCCTTCGTGATCCCCTCCTCCTGCCGACACGCCAATATGTTGCATGACCAGCAACAGCAGCTTTGCCGTGTGTATAAGCTCGCTTCTGCAATTATTAAGGGTAAACAAGAAACAGACTACACAGCATGGGATGGCATGTAGCAAAGTTCTTTATTCGGGGATCTGATTTTATACACTTCTAGTCATGTACACACTTAATCTATCATCTGTTAGTTTCACCATTACCTCATTTTACCTATCTGAAATTAACTTGTAAGGAAATATCCTGGTACCACATCAACACAATCACTTCTGCAGTAAACATCCTTTTCTAGACACTGACTAATCTCTTGGGCAGGTATCTAAATAAAGATCACAAAGAAGAAAGCAGCCACAGGGAAACAGAGTTAATAGAAGAGTACCTTCAAGTGTTCACTCAGTTTACTCAGCATGAAGTAACGACTGTGCTGTATAAACTTCACCCGGGAAGGACTGCTATCGGAGAAGGTAGAAAAAGCCATATGTGCAGTAAGCACATTTTAAAAACAAATATAACCTCCTCTGGATGCAATATGTTTTTCAAGATGAGTGGTGCTGGAAACGGAACAGAAGTTGTGCTGCCTTGTGGGAGCTGCTCTGGTTAGGGTACCCTTTTTCCTCCTGTTGTTCATAATTCTTCTTTGGCCAGTGGAAGACTCTTACTCCTATTTCTTAGTCACTTGCTTGGCATTCTTGCTGGCATAAGAAAGCTTGGTATGGGCCAATTCTTGGTGCTGAAGCATAGGAAGAAAGTGCAACACGGGAAGGGAGCAACACCAGATGAAAGCGCAAAGGTGGAAGGGAGCAACACCGGAAGAGAGCAACACCACTGGAAGAAAGCAACGCCAGAAGAGAGCAACACCGGAAGGGAGCCTTAGCATGATAGCTCCAAGTTCCTTCTCACCCTTAGCTGTAATATCCTTTAGGATAAAAGCTTCTGTTTAGCTTGGCACATAGGCCAGCTAATTATAAAAATTTTAATTTGTAGTTCAACTCCAAAGAAAGATAATAACTGTCCCTTCCCCAAAACTAACTCCCAGAGAGATAAGGAAAGTGTGCACACAAGTAATAATGCTAAGATAAAGACTTAAAGAAACAGCGTGATCTAACCAAACCTCCAAAGTTGACCAAGAACAAAGTTTTACAATCTCATCAGACGCAGATTTTTGTTGACCTTAGTTACCTCCTGCAACCTCTCTCTTCTCCCTTCCATTAACAGAAAAAGGAGCTCAAGGTTCATACTACCTTAAGATGGTTCTTTAAGACAGCAGTCCAACAACTTCTCAGTCTGCTGGCTCTCTGAATAAATGTCACTTTCCTCGTCCCAACATTTGTCTCTGAATTTATTGGCAAGTGATGTGAACTTGGACTCAGTGACACAAACAGCTCTCTCCTTGGCTCTCATTCTCTCCCTTCTTCTCTGCCCTTCTGCATTCTCTAATCGTCTGTGCTCAGACATGGTAACTAATTCTGCCCAATTAGGTGCCATTAGGATCTTCCAGCTGATTCAGCTTCTCAGCCTGCAACTGGTCAATTTGAAGGCAGGAAGAAGAAAGTACCTGTTTTCCTAGAATCTAAATTATTTCTCCATTTCTGACTTACCACTAATACAATCAATACTGTTCCCCAATGACACCAGAGGACACCAACACAAATACCTTCAGAAACCAAGGAAATACATTAATAAATAAAACTGTTTAAATGTCACACTATGGGAAGTGGTGGAAAGATGCTGAACTGATGAAAATATGTCCCCCTAAAGCTGTTTAAAAAGTAATACTCAGTTTTGGGTAAATTTCATTGTACAGCATATCTGAAATATGTCTTAAACTTATAGGCCATAATTTGAATGATCTTCCCTCCATTATATGTTATTTGGTACTCCCCTACCTTGATAATGTTTTATAGTGTCCTAAAATATCTATCAGACTATTTGATTAATCAGAACAGTTTTAACTAAAAAGATAAGCTAAATTTGCTAAAATAAACCAGAGGATGGTATTTAGATCCATGATCTTCATTCCACATAAAAAATGCTATGGAATTTAACTTCATTCTCACTCTTTTCTAAGGCCACAATAAAATTTTTCTTGTAAAATGATTAATTAAATAGACACAGCAAGTTTAGCATCCTAGAGTCTAAGAGCTGGTTAGTCATTTCAGAGACCCCAACTTATTTATTCAGTACTCATTCCTTTATGCATTTACCCAACAAACTTGTTCATTAAACATTTTAATGTGCAGCTGTGTGTCAGACAATGGATTCTAAGTGACAAAGATTAAAAAAATAAACTGAGTTCACAATCTTCTGAAAGACAAAGATGGAAACAATATTACAAATACGATGTGAAATAGTTTACACATACAGTTTAATTCTTTCCTATTTTTTAAAAGCTTTACTGAGGTATAAAGTTCATCTGATAAGATTTACCCATTTTATCTACAACTTGTTCAGTTTAATAAATGAACTGCCTTGTAATGACCACCACAATCAAGTGTTAAAAGAATCCAGTAGCCCAAAGTTTCCCTCATATCCCTTTTTCCAGGCAATCCTTAGAAACTTCAGGCAACCACTGATCTGAGTTCTCAAGTAGGTTTTTTCTAGGATTTTGTATGACATAGCTGAGTTTCATCCATGATTTTGCATGTATCAGTTTTTTTTTTCTTTTTATCACTGAGTAATATGCCATAATGAATATTCATATTTACACTTTAGTTGATGAACATTTGGGTTACTTCTATTTTTTTGGCCACAGTGAACATGGTTGCTACAAACATACATAGTCTTTTTGTGGACATAGTTTTATTTCTCTTGGGTAGATAACAAGGAGTGAAGTGTATATTTAATTTATTATCAGTCTTTTTAATTTTAGCTATTCTAGTAGGTGTATACTAATACTTCCTTGTGATTTTAATTTGTATTTCCCTTGTGACGAATGATGTTGAGCATCTGTCTATTACATGGTTATCAGCTATGAATTGGCTAAATGTAGTAGCAATTTAATAGTGTAATATGGCCAGATGAGAATACTGAACCACAAAAGGTTAAGTGACATTTTAAAAGTCATGTACCAATTTCAATAATAGAGCAAAGACTGTCCAACACCTTAATACTCAACATTTTTCTATAAAACCATGTTGGTGCCAAAAAACAGAGCTTTTCTCAAAATAAGACTATTCAAGATTTCCCATTATATATATCACATTAATTTGAATCTCAAACCTTGCCTCTTTTTCCTTGAAGATCTTCCATTCGTTAGACCTTATCCTCAGCTGCTACTTCCAGCTTGCCTACTTGCTAAGGTAAGGGGAGAACTTGTGTCTAAACACAAAACATTCTTCACATCATTCAACATCCCATTTTTCACACTCCACATCTCAGTATATTTAACAATATCCAGAAAGGGGCTGATTTTAAATAGCTCCTATTTACTTACTTATGTACTCTTTTTCTACTTAGGTAAAACTCATCTTAATTCAGAAAGCATCTTGTTCTCTATCAGCTTGTTACTTAGGCAAAAATTGTCAGTAGAGCCACCTTAAAATGTCCAAACAACACTGCAATGTGCACGCAAGTATTAATGAACAAGCCAGCTTTTTTCCAAAGGCATAGTTCTGATTCCCCATTAAATAATTTTCTACTGAGTCTTGATAATGTGCTCAACATTAATTCTTATTAAGCTTCTACTATGTGCCAAACCCTATGCTAGGTGAGAGCTCAGTAGGCAATTTGCTGCCATAATACACAAATTATAATAAAACATAATTATCTCCGTACAGGAATTTTTTGAATTAGAAGAGAAGCAACACTTTCTCATTCTCACTAGCTTGAAAATTGAAACTTTAAATCCATTAGTAGAACACTAACAGGTTTTGTGCCCTTTTTAAAAACTTAATTTGCGACTGAGTTTAATTTTACAGAACTTGTTGTTCCATTTTATTATAAAATGTGGAATAGATTAGTTGACCCCATTGGGGTTCCATTTCAATTAGTGTTACTTCTTGTGAATATTTTTTTCCATTTAAAAAAATCTTTTATATCTTATGCTTTATTTCCACATTAGGAAGATTTTAAATGTATAAAATTGCTATTTCATTTTTACAACATACTATTTTAAATATGGTGTATAAAAAGAGCAAGTCTACCAAGATAGCTTGTTTTGCCTTTTGTGTGCATCATCTATCATTTAAAGTACAATTTCCAACTTTAAAATGTAAGCTATTATCTTAATCTCAGCTTCATAATATTTCTAGGTTGGTATATAGTAAACCTAAAAAAATTAAGGGCTTTATATTTTATTCAACAGATTAAAAATTTGTATACAAATCAATAGCCCTTCTACACACCATTCACATAAAGGCCTGAGTTGATGACTGCAATCTACGTCCATAGAAACTTCTTCATGAGCCACTGAACTTCTGAAATCCAGTTACTCTGCTCATTGTTTCACTGAGATCTGTGGCTGCCTTGCCATTTTAGTGAGGCTATTTCCTAACTGCTATTGTTTGGATATGGTTTATTTGGCCCCACCAAGTCTCATGTTGAAATGTGATCCCAACTGTTGTTTGTGGGGCCTGGTGGGAGATGTCTGGGTCATGGGGGAGGCTCAATCATCAAGGGCTTAGTGCTGGTCCTCATTGTAATTGAGTTCTAGCTCCACTGGATCCCAGGAGAATTGTTTGGCACCCGCTCCCCCCACTGGCTTGCTCTCTAGCCATATGATCTCTGCACACACCAGCTTCCCTTCACCTTCCACCATGAGTAGAAGCAGCCTGAAGCCTTCACCAGAAGCAGATGCTGGGGCCATGCTTCTTGTACCATTTGCAGAACCATGAACCAAATAAACCTCTTTTCCTTAAAAATTACCCAGCCTCAGGTATTCTCTTAGAGCAACATAAAAATGGACTAGGACACTAAGGACCCAAACAAAAGATATTCCTTCCCTGCTTTTAAGAAAGTTTACTTTTTATTCTTAATAATTATACTTCTATAGAGACACAAAAGCTAAATTATATCACAAAAGTTCAAATTTATTTAGAATCTTTAAGAACTATGTCTTTGTATACTTGCCCTGCAATATAGTATGGAAAGGCAATAAGGTGTTATAGGTGAAGCTCAAGGATTCAGTTGCAAGCCTGTCAACTGATTTTGATCCCAACACTGGCCAGCCATGTGCCTCCAAGTTAGTTTAACTCCTTGCATCCTGGATTCCCTATCAGTAGATTCCCTATCTGCAGAGCAAAGTTATGGATTCTCACAGACTGTTGAGAATATAAATAGATATAATAAAGGGCTTATGACAGTGCTGGGCATATGTAGGATGTGTTAAAAACATACTACCAATTATTTTAAGAGAGTCCAACTGCCAGGATAACCCCTAATCTTGGAATGAGTCAACTTCCCTGTTAAGAAAACAAATCAATATCAAGTTCCATGGCCTGACTGGGGTCTTCCCTCCAGCCAGCTCTGACTCTCTAGGACTGGAGGAGTCTGTGTTCAATTCTGTCTCCCCCAAACTGGGGGCCCATTCTAGCCAGATCCCAAACTGAAATATTGCCGTGTCCCAGAACAACCATAACAATATATATACTGTCATGAAAGTGATGTGTCTGGTCTCTCTCTCTCTCAAACTATGCTATCTTTTGAGACCATGACTGAGCACAGGTAACTGAAACTGCAGGAAACAAAACTGCAAACAATACAGGGACACTATGACTTAAGCAAATACACCACATGGAAATTATAGGTAGACAACAGATAGTGAGAATTCTTTTAGAAAGAGATACATGGTAGGAAATCTATATATTTATACTATTTATACATCAATTATTAACCTTAGAAATAAAAGCTTTCCGGATATTGGCAAGAAAAGCTGAAAAATTGTTGGTCTTCCTCACGTTCTCTTGAAGTTCTGCTAGGCATTCAAGGTGAGGAGAACTATCTGACACTAGAAAAAAAAAAATCAAAGAATTTGAATGAGATTTTTCTGTGGCAGAGAAGTATTTCTAAATTAGATGCTCTCAATTGATTTGAATGTCAATCCAGTTTAATGAAATCCTTTGAGCATAAAATGATACACTTGATATGCTAGCTATCTTTTGGACCTGTCCTTTCTTTAATTTCTAAATATTCAAATCCCAGGTACTAATCTTGCTTTAAATTTAAACAGATGGTATGCAAGCACTGAAGAGCTTAGCGATGCAGAATGTCATTTCCTATCTCCATAAACCTGTACATTTTCTTTTAACTACTTAAACTGTTTTAATAGTTTAGCTGTTAAGTCATTTTTCTCTGTAAATCTTTGCCCTGACTGACTTCTGGTTTCTGGCCACTGTACAAAAAAATAAAAAACTTCAATGCCAATCCTTACTAACTTACAATTTTGGAAAGAAATATCTAATGTTCTACAACTGAAATGGAAGGCATTAGAAAATGCGGTTGCTATTCCAAGAGTGGCATTTACAGGGCCTATTAATCAAATGAGGCTCAAAAACCCCACAAATAATGCTATGGCCCTCTATGTATTTGCACGAGCTGATACACTGGGAGCAAGTCTCCAGTGAGGGTGGTCAAAGGAAGAGAATGATCCGGTTTCCTCTGCCATCAGTCTCGGCCTTTGTCCAAGGGAAGGAAATCCAGCAATATCAGATTTCTACCTCTTTGGTAAAGAATGCTTAGGAAACAAGGTCCATGTCTTTGGCAGAAAAAGAACAGTGAAGAGCATTCAGTTCAAAATTTATCCTGTAGATTGTCCTTTAACTTGCTATCATATACCACCAGACTACGCAGTAATAGAGGAGAAAAATTTAGAGAAAATTGAAAAGCCTAGTTAAGAGGTTTTATGGGCTTGCTTTTTAAAATATAGCACTCTTTAGACTGGAAGATATTAATAATTACCTAAAAAGAAAAAAACCCAAACATTTATATATGAATTAGATTCCCAAGATATAAATACTGTCAGAATAGGGATAGATTCATCAGGGCACGGTGGAGCACTAACTTAGCAAGTCATCTGAGTATCTGTCAGCTATAAATGTTGTCAGATGATAGCCTGGATGCAATGAGCTGAAGACTTTTTATGGATTCTAATAAATTATTAGTTATACAGGGGCATTAGAAGAATAAAAAAGATAAATATATTTCAACTCTTTTCTTGTTCACACTATTATTATTAATCATATACAATCTTCATAAATCAAAGGCTTTTGGCCTAATATAGAATCAGTAACTGACCGACATTATCAATGTGTGAGATTATCAGGGTAGGATAGCTTTATGAAAAAAATGTGGGGGGGCAAATAAATTACTTAATTCTGATGATTTTATATTTGATTTTAAAATCACTTACTTGAATAAATTATAATATTCGCATTTAGGCAGACATATCCTTAAAACTTTAGCTTTTTTAAAAGTTCTCTAAAAAGACAATTTAGATTTGCATATGAAATGCAGTGATCTTGGTTTTTTAGACTTTTCAGTCACTGTGGTACTGTGCCACCTAAAGAGACATTACCTTATATTTAAGACACCTAGATAATATCTATAAATCAAAATAATAGTCACATCCCTTAGGAGACTGTATCCCAAGAAGCAAGACTGGAAAAGGAAACAAGCTGGTAGGGATGCTACTTTCCTTCATATTACTTTGTACTCAGATTCAAATAACATTTTGGGATGCCAACCTTAAATACCAGGTCAGGGACCTTTGTGCATACCTTCATAGTCCCTTGCTTCATTTAGATGCAGAGAAAACATAAACGGGCTCTCAGGATGCTTAGGGTCAATATTAGTGAATATAAACTGCAATTTATCACCTGAAAAAAGAGATTAAATTAGTTAATAGCAGAATATTTTAGTATGCCAAAACATACAATGGAAATAAGCTTTCTTTTCCTATCTTTAATCAATATCTGTACTGCTAAGTATATATAGTCACTTACCCAATGTCTCCAAATGTAAAGGTTATAAATTAGTTTCAAAATATACTGCAGTTTAAATGCCACATGAAAACCACAGCCAACAAAAGAAAAAATAAATTTGATTTCATTAAAATTAAAAAATTTTGTTCCTTAAAAACATTATGAAGAGAAGGAAAAGACAATCTATGGAACTGAAGAAAATATCAGAAAATACAAGCAAACCATTTATCTGTTAAAGATTGAATATACATAATATATATAAAAACTCCTGCAAATGAACAAAGAAAAACCACACCATTTAATAATGGGCTAAGGACTTGAGGGAACACTACTCCAAAGAATACACGGCCAATTAACACATGAAAAGATGCTCAACATCATTAGTCACTATGTTGCAGGATGGGTGAACTGAAACCAACAGACTCTCACACCAAGAGTACAGGGGAAGGAATCTTATTAGCTGGCAGGGACCCAGCAGGTCATGAGCCTTAAAGCCCTGAGCCCCCTGAGTTGTTCCCACAAAACTCTTTTATACTATTCTAGAAAGACATATACATGCTTGGTTACAATTACAGATGTTAGTTCATGAGAAATTTTTAGTTAGCAAGCAAAAAAGTCATAAAAATGCTAATGATTATATTTCTCAAAAAACCAGAGTGATATTATTATCTGTTATGTAGTCTCTTTCAAGATTATTCCTATTTAGTGTATTTCTTGAAGTTCTTTCTTATCTTTGGAGGCTGAGTTCTTCTGCAGCTGTTCTGCTGTATTCTCAGGACCACCAGGAAGTGTAAGATTTATTTCTCCTTCCTCAATTAGGGAAATGCAAATCAAAACTACAAGAAAACACCATTTCACATTCAGTGGGATGCCAGTAAAATAAATAAATAGAAAATAACAGTGTTGGTGAGGATGTGGAGAAATTAGAACCCTAGAACACTGCTGGTGAGAATGTAATATGGTATAGCCACTATAAAAAAGTTTGGCAAATCCTCAAAAAGTTTAAATATATAATTATTTGACAATATGACTCAGCAATTCTAATCCTAGGTATATATTCAAAAGAATTAAAAATGGAGATCCAAACAGATAACTGTAAGTCAACGTTCATACCAACATTAATCATTAACCGTAGCCAAAAGATGAAATAACGCAGTGTCAGCCAATTAGATGATAAACAAAACATAATATATATGTACACACAAACACACACACACACACACACACACACACACAGAGTGGAATATTGTTCAGTCATAAAATGGAATGAAGTTCTAATATATGCTACAACATGGATAAACCTTTGAAAATATAATACTAAGTGAAATAAACCAGACACACACAAAAAATACAGTATATTACGTGATTCCACTTATATGAAATATATAAAATAGAATAGATAAATTCCTAGAGACAGAAAGTAGGTTAGAGTCATAGTTATCATGAGCTGAGAACTGTTTTTATGAATTTCAATAAATTAAGGATTACTTATACAGGGGCATTAGAAGAATAAAAAAGATAAATATATTTTGACTTTCTTCTTTTTCACATTACTATCAATCATATATATTCTTCATAAATGTAAGGCTTTGGTCCTACTATAGAACCAGTAACATTACCAGGTTAGTAACTAACCTATATTACTGGTGTGTAAGATACCAAGGGCTGGGTAAGGGAGGAATGAATGGGCAGTTCTTCCTTAACAGGTACAGAGTTTCTGTTTGGGGTGATGAAAAATTTTGGAAATAGTGGTTGGTGATGGTTGAACAATATTGTAAACGTAATTAATGTCATGAATTAAACATTTAAAAATGGTTAAAATGGCAAATTTTATGTTATATTTTACCACAATAAACTATTATTACCGCAATTTCAAGCAAATTTAATGTTTTTCTATAGCTACCTGAACTTAAAGCCTATTTTCCAATAGACCTACAAATGCTCCCAAAGAAGTAAATGCTTTGTAAAAATTCAAAACAGCAGCCATGAAGTATAAATTCACACACATTTTAGCTTTTTTCCTACAATATAACTAAAAAATCTCACTAAAATTTTGTTTCATTATAAAAAGTAAACTTTAGAAACTTTGAAAAAACTTGTCATGCAATCAGTTTTAGAATAATATAATTATGTTAGCATACCAACCAGGCCGTGTTTTTTGTTTGAGACAGGGTTTCACTATGTTGCCTGGGCTAGAAAGTAAAGACATCATCAAAGCTTACCACAACCTCAAACTCCCGAGTAACTTGGACTACACATGCATGGCAAGCAGGTCCAGATGATTTTTCTATGTTTTGTAGCAACTGGGTCTTGCTATATTGCCCAGGCTGGTCTCAAACTTCTGGCCTCAAGCAATCCTTCTGCCTCAGCCTCCCACAGTGCTGAGATTGTAGGTGTGAACCACCACACCTGGCCAGTATAAAAGATTTTTAAACTGTTAATAGTAATGAGAGGGATACATGGCAAGGAAGAAAAATCTTATAAGATATTCAGTTAGACAAAAATGAAGGATGGTAATTTGGGCTTTCTCTTCCTTAAAATATTATGTCCTGATTTTGTACGCTATGACAAAGTTCTATTTTAAATCTAAAAACAATTGTAAAGGCTTACTATTGGCTGTTTAAAGGCAAAACTAAACAAAAAAGCACCTAAGGATGACAGTGAATATAGACTTAGAGTTCAATGAATCACAAGTTCATTGCTGCACCTTCCATTCTTTCAAGGTTAACATTTCTTATTAAAAACTCATTCCAATTGGTAGGAAAAACACCAAGACCACTAAGTATATGGATAAAGGACTGACACAGGCAAAGAAACAAATGTAATTCATAAACAAAGGGAGGAAAAATGGTTTCCTTTCATAAATAATCAAATGTAAGATTGGCATGGTGGCACATTCCTACAGGCCCAGTTACTTGGAAGGCTGAGGCAGGAGGATGGCTTAAGGCCAAGAGTTTCAGGTTGCAGCGAGCTATGATGAAGCCACTGTACTCCAGCTAGGGTAACAGAGTGAGACTCTGTCTCAAATAAATAAATAAATAAATAAATAAAATAGAGGAAATGCATTTTTAGAAAAAAGTTCTATTCCTGCCTATATAGCTGCCCCCACCCCAAATCTGGCAACAATACAATGAAATGAGTTGTCTTACATTGCAGAAAAGTGTACATAAAAGAGATAGGAGGACTGAGACTGTTACCCTTAGAACCTTAGGAAGGCCTGCTTGCCTCATTAGCTCTTGGCTAGTGTGTCTTGGATCCCCAGGACCACTCCAGGTTTGAAGATTCCTTAGGAAGATTCACTCAACATACGGTTGTACTCAGGACTATGATTTATTAGAGAGAAAGGATGCAGCATAATCAGCAAAGGGAAAAGATGTATGGGGTAAAGTTCAAGGAAAACCAGACACAAGCTTTCCGGGTTTCTAATGAGCTTCCCAATAGAGCTGTCACAGTTCCATGCAGAAGGAATTAAGCACAGCCTGTTAGGACTCTTGAAAGCTCGGACTGGTTTCCTCTAGTCTTCTCCCAGTGTGCTATTTTCCCTTTGCTGATCCTGTTTTATATCACTACAATAAATCTTAGCCATGAATTTGACTATATGCTGGGTCTTACAAGTCCTTCTGGGGACTTCAGCATACCTGAAGGTGATCTTAGCCCTGATACAGCAGACATTGCCATACATAAGTCTATCCACATGTATATGTTAACAGCCATAAAAATATTCATGTGCTTTAACCTAGTAATTCTTCTCTGGGAAACAATTCCATGCAAATTATACCAAAAAAGTAGAAAACTATATTCACTGTTGTGCAACAGTCCTCCCCTATCAATCAGGGATGTATTCCAAAAACCACAGTGGATGCCTGAAATTGCAGATAGCACTAACTCCTGTGTACGTGAATGCTCCCAACTTACAAAGGGACGACGTCCTGAAAAACTCACCATAAGTCAAAAATGCACTTAATAACTCACAAAACTCACTGTAGAGTCAAAAAATTGTTTTAAGTTGAACCATCCTAAGTCAGGGACCACCTGTACCATGTTTTTTCCAATACGCACATACCATGATAGCGTTTAAGTTATAAATTTGGCACAGTAAGAGATTAACAATTAATACAAGATATTGTAATAAAAGTTACATGAATATGGTCTCTCTCAAAATGTCTTACTGCACTGTACGCATCCATTTAGTATTTTCAGGAGTGTGGATAAGGGTGGATTACTACATTTCTAAAACTGCAAAATCCTGCCAGAATCCAAATGTTAGTAGAAGCAATACATGTATTAAACAATAGATAAATGATAGAATAAATTAAAAATTACTGTAAAAGCCATAGTAACTGGAGAAATAATAACAACACAAGGCCACTAAGAACAAAGAACAAAAATTATTTGCATGTTGACAAACATGCCAACAAAATACATTTATTAAAATATTTATAGTGAATAAGCAAAGCATCATTAACTGTGTTAATGATTTTTAAAAACTGTAGTTTTTTCCTATTTTCTGAAAAGTTAATGTGATCATTATTTAGTTGAAAATATTTTTTAAATTCTTCTCTGCTTAAGACAAGATACATTTTTCCAATCTCCTATGTTTTACTTATATCAGCACACTTACCATAAATTTTTCGAATTTCTAGTCCAAGTCGATCTTTATACAAGTCTGCAGATTTCTGCAGCCTTTTCAACTTCTCTGCATTCGCTTTGTTAGCAGTAGAAATAGCTATGATGAAGAAACATACATAGAATCAAATATTTTAACTGATAATTAATGCTTATTTTATTAATTAAACTATAAAAACAATGTAAAGCTTATGAATCTACTTACATTTATTCAGTTTCTCTCTCTACAAATTAGCAAAAAAAGCTTGCTTATTCAGGTTGGAAGGAAAAATTGCTCAAGAAAAATATATTCAGACAGTGAAAGGAATACGTTTTATTCTATTTTATTATATAGTTTTGCCTTTATTTGCATGGCTGGCTGGCATAGAAGTAGAAAGACTTTACTTACACTATTTTGCTTTTTCTGGACAGCTGAGGATATACTAATGCATCATGGGAAAAATATTCTATTCCTTTGAGCATAACTATTTCTTAAGAAAGATCAGCCTTATTTTATGCTAGTTGAGATTTTTTTTTAAGTTACTATAATAGAAAGAAATACTTATCATAAGAAATAACTTCACAATTTAGAGTTGGATAAGAACTGTGCAAGAAAAATCGTTAACAAAACAAATTTTTCTATTTTCAAGAGATTTGAAGAATTGGTTAGTTTGTGGGCAAAAAAAAGATTCCTTTCTAAAAGAAGTATTCATTTGACTATAAATTTTTTTTAGACAAAGAGATCTTGCAGCATAATAAGAGTGCTTAATGATACATAGCAGAGAATGTATGGCCAATAAATTATGTTGCATAATATCAATATTGTACAACACCAATAAATGTAGCTACATAAATTTTGCTATGGCTTCTCCTAGCAAATCTTATTTAGTGACACCATTTCCCACTCTGCTTAATTAAACCTTCATATCAGTTTCCTTAGTACTAGTTATATTAGAAATCAAAGGAGAAGTCCCCAAAACAAAAGAAAATAAAACTCACTTAGTTAACTTTAATGACACCTGGCAGAGATGAGCTGGTTATGCCCTGAGGCACTGTAATCTATTTTTTGCAAAGAGCTGGAGCAAGCAAGATATACATAATTGAGAATCATCACCACTTCCAAATTTAGATTAATGTCTTACATATGTTATAACTGGAAACTTACTTTCCTTCTTCCTGGAATACTCTTCCTTAAGATCCTGGATTTTCGCAGTCACTACTTCCAATTCCTGCTTTTTGTCTTTTACTTCAGCAATCAACTGTAACAAGTTATCTTTTTTTTCTTGAATGAGCATATTCTGCTTGCTGATCTCTGTAAGAAGCACGGGGTATTAGTTAAAATATGTATGGGGTATTAGTTAAAATATGTATGCTGAGCTCTCTAAGGGGTATTAGTTAAAATATGTATGCTGAGTTCTTTAATATATATCTAAGACCAAAATTTATTGACTTTCATAAGGTTAATATAGAACAATTTGATTGATAAGCATTTCTTAATGATTTAAAAATTATAAAAAACCAAAAAGAAAAATATCCCAATCTATTCTTTCCTAATGTCTCTGAAAACAAAACTGAGACAGAAATGCTTTTTAAAATGAGAATACCAAAATTAATCAAAGAAATAGAAAAACAAAAATCATGACTCCTGAAGCCACCCCCCTCCAAGTTAAGTATATAACAAACCCACTAACAAAAACAAACTCCAGAAGATGGCTTTACACAGTGCTTTGAGGAAACAGTTCATTCCAAGCCAATATAAATTATTCTATACCATGCCAAAAAGACAAGAAATGAAAGAAGGTAGGCAAATCTTACAATGTTAGCATAATTCTGAAATTAAAACTCAATAAAGACAGTAGCATCCTTCTACTCACAACCATATGAACTAATCTCACTTTTTATTGAGCAGATATAAAAATGCTCAATGAAATACAAGCTGACATTAAAAAGAATCCACTAAGAGCAACTATAGCTTATTCTAAAGATTTATAGTGAAGGTATAATATTAGGAAAATCAATCATATAAACAGGCATTGAAGAGACATTTTATAAAAATTTAGCACTCACTCCCAATACTGATTTTTAAGTTAGAATTAAGAACATCTCTTTAACATGATAAAAGCAAAACAAACAAACAAACAAACAAAACCCTTTCTAATCTCCTGATATATATTTTGCATTTCCAAAAGGAATGAAATAGATGCCTTTTATCACTGTCATTTAATATTTTTACTAGAAGTTTCTGGCCAATACAGGATATATACGTAACTGGTAAAACTGCTGAAAAGGAAATGACTATTTTCATTTTCTGTAAACAGACATCTATCTGGAATACTCAGAAAAAAATCGAAAATCCATCAGAATTTGGACTACTTCATACCACAATGCTGATATTTTACTCTCTTCTGTGAATGCTGGAATCATGTTCACAATGGCATCTAGAATAGTGTATCCTTTCTAGAAGGTTTTCAATGTGCCTTCTCCAGGTCTTTTGGAAGAATCACCATCTATGGCAGCTATAGCCTCATGAAATGTTATTTCTTAAATAATAAGACTTGAGGCCAGGCTTAGTGGCTCATGCCTGTAATCCTAGCACTTTGGGAGGCTGATGCAGGAGAATCACTTAAGCCCACGAATTCAAGACCAGCCTGGGCAATAGAGCCAGACTGTCTCTACAAAAAGTAAAAAAATTAGCCAGGCCTCCTCGTGCAACCTGTAGTCCTAGCTACTTGGGAGGCTGAGGCAGGGAGATCACTGAGCTCTGGGCCATATAGTGAGGTATGATCCTATCAATGCACTCCAGCCTAGGCACTAGAGTAAGACCCTGTCTCTAAAAAATAAAAAATAAATAAGACTTAAAAGTAGAAATTACTCCTTGGCTGATGGGCTTCAGAATAGACGTGTTAGCAGTCATAAAAACAACAATCTCCTTGTACAACTCCATCAGAGATCTTGGGTGACTAGGTGCATTACCAATAGGCAGTAATATTTTGAAAGCAATCTTTTTTCTGAGCAGTAATTCTCAGGAGGGGGCTTAAATTATTCAGTACACCATGCAGTGAACAGATAAGTTGTCTTCCAGGCTTTATTCTTCCATTTCCAGGGCACAGGGAGAGTAGATGTAGCATAATTCCTAGGGGCCTTAGGATATGGTAAATGAGCACTGGCTTCAGTTTAAAGTCACCAGCTGCACTGGTCCCTAAGAAGATAGTCAGCTGTCCTTTGAAGCCAGGCATTGACTTCTCCCCTCTTGCTATGAAAGTTCTAAACTGAACATCCCCCAGGAGAAGGCTGTTTCATCTACTTTGAAAATCTGATTAGTGTGGCTGCTTCCATCAGTTTTCTCAGCTAGATTGTCTGGATAACTTGCAGCAGCTTCTATTATACATCAGCACTGCTTCACCTGGCACTTCTGTTATGAAGAGTGCTTCTTTCTTCAAACCTCACAAACCAACCTCTGTTGGTTACCTTCCAACTTTTCTTCTGTAGCTTCCTCACCTCTCTCAGGGCCTTGCTCTGGGTTAGGCTTTAGCTGAAGGGAATGTTGTGGTTGATTTGATCTTCTGTGCAGGCGACTAAAACTTTCTCTGTATCAGCAATAAGGCTGTTTCACTTTCTTAGCACTGGTGTGCTCCCTGGAGTAGCACTAATAATTCCTGTCTAGAACTTTCCTCTCCCATTCACAACTTGGCTGTTTGCCACAAGAAGCCTAATTTTTGGCCTATCTCAGCTTTCAATGTGTATTTTTCACTAAGATGAATCATTTCTAGCTTTTGATTTAAAGTGAGAGATGTGCAACTTTCTTTGACTTGAATATTTGGGGGTCACTGCAGCTTATTAGTTGGCCTAATTTCAATATTGTTGTGTCTCAGGGAATAGGGAGGCCCGGCGAGGATGAGAGAAGGGAAAGGGCAGGTCAGTAGAGCAGTCAGAACACCAACATTTATCCATTAAGTTCACTGTGTCCTATCAGTGAGGCTCCAAACAATTACACTAGTAACATCAGAGATAACTGATCATAGATCACCGTAAGAGATATAATAATGAAAAGGTGTGAAATACTGTGAGCATTACTAACAAGTGACAGAGATAAGAAGTGAGCACCTGCTACTGGAAAAATGGCCCCACCAGACTTGCTTCTCTTGGGGTTGCCACAAACCTTCCATCTGCAAAAATCACAATATCTGGAAAGCACAATGAAACAAGATATGCCTCAACCCAAATACAGGCTTTTTATATGTCTCTCAGATATTAGCCAGCACCTCCATTACTGAGACACCCTCCCTCCTTTCCCCAGGTCCCCCCCACTACCCTTCAAGTCTTCCTATTCCTCTTGAACTCTGAGCTTCTGCAACTATCCAACACTCTCTCTCTCTCTCTCTCTCACACACACACACACACACACACACACACACACACACAGACACACACTCACTCAGAATAAAAATGACAAAGCCTGTCCATAAATCTGGCTGGATTCTCTGTGAGAAAAGGAGCAACACAGGCAGGCCCACTCCCTCCTCTGTTGGCTGGAAAACAGTACAACTGCCCCTAGTTGGGGCCCAATGTCCAGAGACAGTGGTCCCAAAGTGCCAGTCAGGAGGCTAAAAGGCAGGAAGGCACAAAAAGCCTAAGAACTCTAGGGCAGCAGGCTCTACATTCAGATATGCAGAGCCAGCAGAACTGGAGTGGTACTTTATAATGTGCTCGTGAATTTTTGAATTAAATATTTCCTTTTATACATATATTTAAATGAAATCTGAACACTTTAAAATCAAATGCCAGTTATCCAGTATTAATTAAACAAATTTAGATTGTCATTTAATTTCAATATTGTGATTACAAGTAAATATGGGTTCCAAGGATAACTGATTTTAGAAAACTTTTCCTTTTTTTTTTTTTTTTTGAGACAGAGTTTCACTATGTCGCCCTTGATAAGAGTGCCATGGCGTCACAGCTCACAGCAACCACCAACTTGGGTTTAAGCGATTCTCTTGCCTCAGCCTCCCAAGTAGCTGGGACTACAGGCGTCCGCCACAATGCCTGGCTATTTTTTGTTGCAGTTCTATTGCTGTTTAGCTGGCCTGGGCCGAGTTTGAACCCACCACAAAACTTTTTTTTAAAGTTAAATGAGTTACTTCAACTTAGAACTTGTGATGACCTTAAATACCATGAACCTTCTAAAGGGAAATAAACTACAGTCTTGTTTCCCAAACTGAACCAAGCATGAACTTCTCAGTGGTTAAGGAACATCTCTCAAGACCAGCATTCCTCAGGCAACAGGGAAATCTCAATGGTAACAAACAAAACATTCAGGAATAACCTAGATCAAAAAATACTTGGGCTCTGTATGGGGAAAAAACTGCAAAACTTGCCTGAGACACATATTTGACCTATATATAGGAAGAGACATTTTATAATTCTAAATATTCTAAGGATGCTAATATTTCCCAAATTCAGTTCTATTTTTAACTCAGTCCCAATGGAATTTGGGAAGGGAAAGTCAGGATCTAAGAAAGGTATTTATTTATCTGATAAATATACATCTGAAAATATTTAAGGCAAATATGGAAAGAAAAATATCAAGGAAGAAGACTTGCCCTATTAAATGTAGCATTTGTGATGGTGACACTATGATACAATGGTGGTGTACTTCTTGAAGAACTGACACATGGCTCAGTAAAACAAAAAGGACATCACCAAATGAATGCGGCCATATTTAGGAAGTTAATATGATAATAAAATATCATCAAATCAATGGCCCAGAGGTAGATCATATCCTAAAGAATGATGAAATCCAAAATAAATTCCTTATTTATTAAATATTTAAGTATAAAAGGAAATCTTACAGCACCTGAAAAGCAATATCCATGAATACAAAATTAACTATATGGGAAAAGTTATTTCTACTGAATGGCAAAAAGAAATCAAAAGAAAGGCATAGGGCTACATAAAAATTAACATGCATGTGAAAAAAATTCATATTTGATCCAAATGAGAATAAAACTCTACTATATGCTAGGTACTTTGTTCAACATCCTATACACGTATTTATACAAATTTACTTAAGTTGTACAATTACATTATTCTGCAGGTCTCACTGTCTTTTAAAACAGCAAAAGATTCAGCATTGACCAAAGCTATATTTGCTAAGATGCAATAAGCAGTGAGCCCTGCATTCAAACTCAGGTCTTGACTTCAAAGGCAATGCCTTTTTCATTAAACTATACTCCTCCAACAATGTATGACCATTTTAACCTAAGAAGGAAGACACAAATACAAACTCCTAAGAAAAAGGCAGGCAGAGGGATCAGCAGATGAAGCACAGAATGCAGATGGTTAATAAATATGAAAGAAGATTTAACCTCGGACTAATCACAGAAATGCAAATAAAGCAGTAACATTCCAATTTTCACTATAACAATGTTTATAAAAATAATAGCTAGTGTTGAGAGGAATGCAAGATGCTAGGGTCCTTCTAGAAAATACTTTCGTGTTATAAGATAAAAGAGTCTTAAAGATATTTATGTCCTTGGGCCCAGCTATTTCATTTTTAAAAGTCACCAAGGGAAACGGGATACGTACAAATATTTATATGTATATAAAAAGGCTTTTTCAGTGTTTATAATGATGAAAAACTGAAAATATCCTGAATGGCTAACAAGTTATATCAATAAAATGGAAAATATTTTCAAAGAATTTATTAATGGTGAAAATCATTCACAAAGTGGAAAAAAAGAAAAAAATGATAAGTTATCAAGGTATTATAAACTTAATTTGTTTAAAAATCTACATAGCCTAATATGACAGCAGTAGATGATCTAATACACGGTGGTGGGTAGGAGAATGAGGGATGGGGGGGTCACAGGTATATGCCATACCTCTTGGGGGTGGGACACAATTATAAGAGGGACTTTACCTAACAAACACAATCAATATAACCTAATTCACTGTAACTTCAACCAATCCCGAACAATAAAAGAAAAAGGAATAAACAAATCTATATAGCCAACAATATCTTTTCTTTGATCTCTCGTCTTTTAGTATGTATTCCTATTTTACTGATGATATTATAGGCTCAAAGAGATTGTGATTTGTCCTGGATCATCAGATTGACTCAAGAATCCCCATTCACATTCAAAACATTACATTTCCTCTATATAATTTGAGAAGGAGGTAAATTGAAAGGACTGGGAAAAATAGAATTAGGAACTGGAAGTGAGAGAGGTCAGAGAAACTAGCTGTAGTCCCAGTTACTGGGGAGGCTGAGGCAAGAGAATCGCCTAAGCCCAAGAGATGGAGGTTGCTGTGAGCTGTGACACTACAGCACTCTACAGAGGCTGGCAGAGTGAGACTCTGTTATTATTATTAAAATAAATAAATAAATAAATACATACATACATAAATAAAGGACCCAAACATAACATCACTCCTATATACACATACACACATACATGCTCATGCAAACGAAAGGTTTGCTTTTTTGCTTGTGGTTACAAAGGGCATGAAAGGAGCAGCAAAAGGGCATGGAAGCTTCAGGGAAGCTTAGAAAGTAAACATGGGTAAACGTCTGGCATAATGATCTACCAGGGTTACAAAGTCAAATGCCCCCTTCACAGGCTACACAATGAGAAGAGTGAGTAAGGAAAGGCAAAAGCGGGGTGGCATATGAAAGAACGCATGCCCCATGTAAGGATATTCCAGTATAATTACTTAAAACATGGTGTCACTAAACTGAGTATCTCTAGTAGAATTTGACCTGTGGTCACAAATTTGTGGCCTGTGTGTGAGAATTCAATAAAGGCTATTGATCCACTCCAATTTGGAGAGTGGGTAGCAATGAAAGAGCAAGAACGGTAGTAAGTAAGAATGTGGAGAGAAAGGCTGTCAAAATACTAACTTTACCATAAAGAGCTGTGAGAACTTCAGCTCCATACTTGCATTTACCCATCAGCACAGGCAAATCTCATGAGTACAATGCTGAGTGAAAAAAAGGGACAGAATGCATACAAAAGAATGCCACTTGTGAAACAGAAATAATACTAAACAACATATTAAAAGGTTAGTTCTGGAAGGTGAAAGACGAGAAAGGTGTATCATGGGTGGTAAGCTGGGTGGTAAGTATGTAAACATTTACTATTTTCTACATATATCTATATATGTATCTATGTGAACACATACATATACACACAAAAACACTTTGTCTTACTTGTATGGGGAATTTCGTGATAAAAACATTTAATCTAAAGAAAATTTGTGAACAGTTTCTCACATACGATTTTGATATTCCAGAAACATCTCCACCATTCGTTCTTCTTCCTTTAATTTCACAGACAGTTTTTCTGAAAGATAAATTGGAATTGATGTTTTAATTCAGCTGAAATGACACTAAAAAATAAACAAGAACAGCAAAAACACGTTATGAATTAACTTTAGGTACCTGCAAATGTTTTGATGGAGTCCTTGTAGGCATCTCTGAGTCCTGCCATCTGACAGGCGGTATCAGTACTTTTGAATTTATTCCAAAATTCATTTATGCTTTTATCCAATAGTGCCAGCTGGTCCTCCACCATTATGTAAGACAATACTACAAATAGAACACATATTATATTCTTCAAGAGTTATTGAAATTAAATCAGCTACATATTCCAATTGGGTATACAGTATTTTGGCGAGTTGGCCTTTATTAGAAAATGGTTAGTAACTTGTTAATTCTAGGTACTCAAGATCAAGCCGTCTGGGCTTAATTGTGGTTAAGGTGCAGCAAGAATCCAGGACACCTTTATCTCCTAGGGACCTGTTAGTAGATAACGTAACGCACAGAACACTCACACGCCCACGCCGAGGGAAATGATCTGACTCCGTTTTCTCACAGGTAAAATTGATGATTTGTAAGGCCCTTTCCCCTTCTGACCCTTTCGCCAGGGAGCAAGCCCCTTCTCATAGGATAAGACCCCACACATCTATCTACCCTGCCTCTCCCTCCAACCCCAGAACAAGAAAAGCAACAGTAAAATGGAAAAAGGGAGAGGGAACCTTGTGGGTTCAGCCCAGGACGTGTACAAGTCATCTGGACTCTGTGGGCGCAGTGCCCTCCTCTGTAAATTATGTCGTGTAAGATTCCGGGCCCCACCAGTTCTCAGAGACGCTAAAACCTTCCCAGGAGGACCTAAAGCACCTCCTGAGAGAAATCAGGAATGCTTCTGCTCCGCCGCTGCCCATGGCCAGGCCTCCAGACGCAGCCAGCCAGCTACAAGACGCGAATTTCACGATCGCCGCCCGCCATATACTCGCTTGGGCTCTGCTTTCCCCTGCGGTGACTGACGGGGCGAGCGGCCCAGCTCGGGGCCTACCTTCCTCGCCTTCGCAGGCAGACCTGAGCCCCGCCGCCTTCCGCGCACCAGATCCACACCGCCTCCGGCCAAGAGCGAGCCTCCAGACCCACCTCCCCAGGCCCCGCCAACTTTCCGATTTCAAACCTGGGGCGCCTCCCGCCACCCGCCTCCGGGCGGCCTCTCGCCTTCTGATTGGCTGATCGCACAAGTTCTCCAGGAAGGGGTTGGTCGAGCTCATACACGAAATTCTCGCGGAAAAATAGGACATGGGGCATTCTGGGATTCGTAGTTCTTTTCTGGGCCGCAGCCGGACTCTTTGCTGTGCCTCTGGAAGTATATTAATAGCTCCCGAAGGACTCTACTTAGGACAAGCCATTCACAGGCTTCAAGTAAACGTTTCTGCTACAAATATAAATACTGACCTTTAATCGTATTTCTGTTTTCAAAGTATATGTCCTCTTCTTTGTGATTTTTTTGGGTAAAGTTGACTCCAATTCTGAGTGGGCAGAAACAATCCAGTCGTCGGATCAGGTTTACAAAACATTCTTCCTTTTCTGCCACTCTAGTTTCTCAAACAATGGTTTTGAGGCCCATAGGAACAATATGTTACCATCTTTTATACCTAGAAGGGACTCAAACACTATTCAACATCACCTGCTGTATTCCTTGAGGACAAGAAAGAGGCACAAGCTAATCAACTCGGATCTGCCAAAGCCTGGGCAGGCTGCAGGGAAACCACATCGTCCAGGAGCTGCAAATGGGTGAAATGGCATCACTATTTGAATTCTTCTGGGTAGAACTGAGGGAGAACGAGAAATAGGAAAAGAATCCAGAGAATATGTCCTCTAAGGAATGGAAGATAAAGATGGCTAAATTATTATTTTTGTCTTTGACTATGACATGTTTGTGAAAATAAGGCCTGTTATTTTAGAACAAAAAGTCTTCCCTCTACTACTGCTTCCTTTCATTTTCATTAACAATCCAAAACGGCAACAATAAAATAAATGTGCAAATAACGTGCTCAGGGTTACCGGACATTGGCCGCTCTATCCCCAAGAGCTAAATGAAGACCTATGAAATGGGACAAGTTATTATTATAGTATTTAACAGACCATAAATACACACAAAAACCAGCCTAGGGAGAGTCAATAAGATTAGACATATAGTTTGCTATAATAGGTCTCCTTTCATTTCACAAATATTTACCCAAGAACTTCTGATTTTAGATATCTAATAGTATTTACCTTAGAACAAAATTTAATGAGTGGAGCATCTCAGAACTTCAGCTGAATGAGTGATAGAGTTTTCCAGGGCTTTCACTGCCCTAGATTAGTGAATACAGATTCACAGAGGGGGGTTCTTACCTGGTACCATGTCGATAAATTGCTCAGTGAGCTTTTACACTGGTCGTCAACAGACTGTTGAGTGAAGATTCTTATTCTCTGCTCGGCGGCCGTAGTACAGTGGTTGTGGAGCCCGCCACATGCACCAAGGCTGGCGGGTCAGAACCAGGCCGGGGCCTGACAAACAACAATGACAACTAAAACAAAAAGATAGCTGGGCGTTGTCGCAAGCCCCTGTGGTCCCAGCTACTTGGGAGGCGAAGGCAAGAGAATTGTTTAAGCCAAGAGTTTGAGGTTACTGCAAGCTGTGACGCCACACACTCTACCCAGGGCGACATAGTGACACTCTGTCTCAAAAAAAAAAAAAAAAAAAAAAAAAAAGTTCTTCGCTCTTTTCACACTGAGGGCGACTGCCCTACCAGTGTGTAATATTTAGGGCAGACTGAGGGTGTCTTTTGTTCAGTGCTCTTCCCCAACCAAAGTATAAGGGAGAAATTTTATGCCATTTTTTTCAAATTTTCATCTCTGGAGACTGGTGAATGATTTCTCTTTAGTTCCCTAAGCATAACTAAGGGTGACAAGTTCTTCCTGATCAGCTCACAGAATAGGTGCCAGTTTTCTCATTTTTAGAAAGGGGAAAACAGAAGCCCCCATTCCTGTGAGTACAGACAGCACCATCATCACTGCCACTATCACCTCATTTACCTTCCTTTCACTTAAACTCATCCAAGACGTTTGAGTATCTATTATGTACCATGTACTGAGCACTTTTCTTCTCTGAGAATCAGTCTGTGACTCAGAGCTGGGTTTCTGAAGGGCAGGAACTAGAAAGATGCACATCTTCCCAGTCTGTAAATATTTCTGAATGGTGGGTATGAGGAGCCTTGCTCAGAATGACCGAAAGCTCCATTGCTCCTTCCCTGAAAATGTAATTTTTTCCTCTAATGGGTGAAGGATCATGTGATACAAGGAGAAAAGGTCATTGTCCTCTATGGCACACACTCTTGCTGGGTAAATACTTTCTGTTTTGGAGGTAGAACTAAGGATAGAAATGTTAATGAGTAATGCCATGTTTTAGACCAGAAATTCCCCACCTTTCTAAGCATTACTCTATGAGATCCACATTTATGCTGACCCCTCAAAATGCTTGTTCATATATTTTCCATATCCATTCACGGAGAAAATTAGAAATGATAAAAGCTACAATCAATTCAGAAGAGAAGACAATTCTTTCTACAGATTCCAGGTTAAGGACCTCTGATACAGAAAATGTTCATTGTATTCAAAAGATTCTTGAACAGAAATGTTCAGCCCTCTATTTCTGAATGGCCTATGTCAAGCTCTGGAATAGATGATTTTAAAAAAACAAGTCTTCTAACTATTGCTAAAATCAAAGCACAGTTTGCAAAAAGTCAATCTTCAGTGCCAGATTCCATCTGGAATATTTTATCTCCTTCCTAGAATTAAAAAAAAAATAAAATGAGGAAAGGGCTGGGAGCTCCAGCATAGTGAAGTGAGGATGTCACCAATCCCCCCCCCCACACACACACACAAACAACACAAAACTGTAAAATTGATCTAAACCAATCATTTAAGTGCCTTGGAAATTGACTGAAGGCTTATGGCAAACTTAGAAGCATTTGTTCATGAAAAACTACTGCAAAACTTTCACTGCTGAGTGAAAGAAGTCAGATGCAAAAGACTACATATAATATGATTTAATTTATGTGAAATAACCAGAAAAGGCAGACCCATAGAGGCAGAAAGCAGTCCAGTTTTTGCCTGGGGCTGGGAGCAGAAGGGTACAAGGGACTCACGGGGGTGATGCTGATGTTCCCAAACGGGTTGTGGCCATTGTTGACAACTGTATATATTTACTAAAAGTCTTTGGACTGTATGTTTATAATGATGAAGTTAATGGTATACAAATTGCATCTCAATAAAACTGCTAAAATAAAAAGAGATGAAGGATGTCAGAGCTTCAGAGAAAAAAATGAGTATATTTCCTAAGCACCCAGGAAACATTCAATATAGTCAGAAAAATTACTCAGGTTTATTATTGTGGTAAAATGCACACCATGAATTTTATCATCTTAACCATTTTTAAGTATACAGTTCAGTGAGGTTATATGCAACCATAACCACTATCCATCTCCTGAACTCTTTCATCTTGCAAAATTAAAACTCTGTGCCCACAAACAATAAATCCCATTCTCCCCTACCTCAGATTCAGGCAACTACCATTCTACTTTATGTATCTATGAATTTGACCACTTTGTGTGCAATTTTTCAATTGTCTCATCAATATCAAAAATGGGAATTTCTTTTACAGATTTTAAATATATTAACGTTAATGTCTTTAGGCATGATAATGGTATTATCTCCATTATATCCTTGGATTACATTTTCCCCTTTTATCCTACATTCTGCATTTCTAAATTATACTCATCTATCAACACCCAGTTACTTACCACATCCTCCCCAAGAGCTCCCTAATCTCATTGACAGAAAGTGATATCTGGCCTTTCCTTTCTACTTTTCCATTTACACTTGCTGTTCACATCTAAGGGCACAATGACATGCTATTTATGTAAATATCTTATGTCCCCAGCTAGACCATAAGCTTCTTAAGGTCCAAACCATATCCTGTACAGTACATGTAAGGATAAGTGTCTTACACCCATGCTTCTCAAAGGTGAGGTTCCCTACCCAACATCATCAACACTATCTGGGAACTCATTGGAAATACAAAGTTTCAGCCCCCACTCTGTTTCTCCTGAATCAAAGACTCTGAAAATGGGTCCCTCTAATAATGTGTTTTTACAAACCCTCCAGGTAAGTTGGATGCACCCTAAAATTTGAGAGCAACTGCCTTACCTATAGTAAGAACTCTTTAAGTCATCTATAAAATATGAACCCATCTATCTAATATCTTAACTCTATTACGAAGAAAATTAATAGTACTTAATGGCCAGCTCTGTCGGGTGCTTTGGTAATCCAAGAAAAAGCTAATAAATGCATAGGTCATGGTTATTTCTAGGGAAGAGTACATAATGAGACAATGGGGGGGGGGTGCCTGGACCAGCTGCAGAAGGATCATTCATAACAGTGTCATTACTGAATGCCAATATTCCTGGGATGCTAGCCAGAGTAGAGTAGAGGTAATGATTTTCTGAAAGTCACTAGGGTCTAAACTCAGTCTGAAATAAATCTATGTTACATTGCAAGGTGACACTGGAGAGATCTCAAATATAATTTATTTCAGAAAAGGCAGGTAAGCTTGTGGTAAAAGGATAATGACCATGCAGAGACATTAATGGTCAATGCCTTCAAAATATATTTGTGTTTACTGCCACTGCATAAGTAACACAAATTAAAATCAAATATCTCTGAATGATGTTGAATTGCAATAATCAGTGTAACTCAGTGATGAATGGCTCATTTTATGATAAGAATCTATCTTAGGGTCATATAATATTTCTCTGATGAAACATACCAAAGAAATTCTAGCCTCTGTAATACAGGTTGCAATCTAAGTAAAACAAGCAGGATTTACTATAAATCAAAACCTTAGAAGAATTTAAATGAATCAGAAAGAACTGGAAATATTCAACTACTGGGATTAACTACAAACAAGGCAGGAGAACAGAGTGTGGGGAGCAGCTATAGTAATAAAAGATTTTTACAAAATGAACAGGCATTAAAATGAAGGGAGTCATTAAGATGAGCACATCATGCTGAGGTGACTAGAATTCTGAATACGTCTCTGAGGAAACTGGGGACAGGAGAGGATCCTGGTAGAGGCACCATGGACAGTGCATGAGACTCCAGTGAAATTCATGTTACACTTGTTTGGGTCAGGGATTCCATTGAGAATATGGTAAAAGCTGTGGCCATCTTCCAACAAATGTGTATGAGCATGAACAGCTTGCATGCAATTTGAGGACGTTCACTGACTCATAAGTAATCAATTCAGGCTGTCAACTGCCTGGTGACTGAAGAGATCTGGCTAAGATCAGACCCCAGAGCACATATTTGTGAAGATTTCTTCCACTCCAAAATTGCTTTTTTCTGGCACAACAGTGTTCTCATTGTTGAACACGTGTAGGAATCAAACAGAGTTCTGCTACAGCAGGAGGAAAAGAGTTGGTCCTGAAGGAAGTGGTGGACGGCTGTGCAATTTCCCCAAGACCCTCTGTTTAACCTGCAGGACCCTCAGCTTGATTCCTAGATGCAACAGAACATCCACCCTCTTGGAGCTTTTTTTCTGAGGCTGAAGGGTAAGGTTGAAGACACTGATCTAGTGACAGATTTGTATTAAGTATTTGTTATGAAGAAGGGAGAGAGCAGGATAGAGGAAAGAAAGAGGGGGAGAAGAGAGGGAAGAAGAGGCAGAAATGTCAGAGTAAAAAGAGAAGCAACATGAGATTCATGTACAGGGGCAAAATTGTACCCACTTTGCCTCGTTCTATTCTGATCAAGAATTTTAGAGCTGGAGTTTGACTCCAGTTTTACCAACTTTTCGGCAAAATAAGAATACAATAGAAAGCTGACCACCTCCCTGCACTGACCATCTCCTTAAGTTGACCTAGTTTTCATAGACCAGACATGTGTCACATGTACATGTCAGTACAGGAGGCCTATATGGACCACCTCTGTAGGTTGACCAGTTTGTTACAGTCCCTCAGGTGGTCAACTTACAGAGGTTCTACTGTAATATTAAGTTTAGCTAATTTTTTTAGTATTAACCATGTGTCATGGGGAAAAAGGATAACAGAAAGGAGGGATTTAAGAACAGACTAAGCATTCATCCATGGGAAAGAGTGAAATAATACAGCTCTTCGTTAAGGTAAATGTTTCCTTTTTCCCTGAGAAAAACATGCCTTAAGGTAGAAGTTGAAAAAGTGGTTTGAAGAAGGGCCAACTTGGGGCAGGAGGCACAGGATGGGTGTAAACACCTTGTTTCAAGGGAGGGATAAATTAGGACAGAGCTTCTAAAATTTGATGTCTATGAAAACCATGCATGACGCTTACTGAAATGTTTATTCCAGATCTCATTCCCCAGGAGTATGATTCTGTGATGTGGAGGAGGCCTGCAAAGAGCATCCAGGTCGTGGGAGGCAGGTAGTCTATAGATGACACTTTGAGAAAGACAACTCAAAAAGAGGACAGGAGTACAGGTAGATCTAACCTCTTTTGGATTTGGGTAGCTTGAAAGTGGCTTTGTTCCATCATCACTTGGTGAATTGATTTTGGACAGACCTTGAACTCTAACAACTTTGGCTTTAAAATGACTCAGTTTATCAGGCAGGCTCTTACTAAAGGGAAAAGCCTCTCTGAAAGATTATTAGAGTCAGAAAGAGCCAACCTCCTATATTTCCCTCCTGCTGGAGACTACGTGGGATAGGCCCTGGGGTGTTTCCCTACCCTGAGCCATGGCAACTCTAGTGACAAGTGACAAACTGGGGGGGGCACCAAGGAAACACTGAGGAAGAGATTTCTCACAGGAGCAAAGCATAAAATATCTGTAGGTTCTGAACAGCTTGAAGCGAAACACTCCCCCTGTGTGATGGATCAGGTGTTGTTTTCATTTGTTTCATTTTTAAAATGTTGTATATGAATAACTTTTGATTTTAACTTTGTTTTATAATTCTGTAAAATATTTACATAGTCTTAAAGTCAAATGTATAAAATAAATATATTCAAAGTCTAGGTTTTATCCCTGTCCTTCTATTCTCTTCTTTCCCTCATAGGAAACCTTAAAGAAATGTTTTTGGGCTGGATACAGGGGCTCATGCCTATAATCCCCGCTCTTTGGGAGGCCAAGGCAGGAGGATCACTTGAGGCCAGGAATTTGCTGCCAGCTGAGCAAAATCAAGACTCCATGTCTATAAAAAATAGAAAAATTATCTGAGCAAAAGACTGAGGCAGGAGGATCGCTCAAGCCCATGAGTGTGGGTTTGCAGTGAGCTGTGATGACACCATTGCACTCTGGCTTCTGTGACAGCCCAAGACTCTGCCACAAGAAGAAAAAAAAGAAAAGAAAAGAAAGATGTTAACCTGTTTATTATTCTATTCTCTAGTACCTATTTTATACGTTCTTTCTTAGAGCATTTATATAAGCTTTGTTGACCTTGCCACTTGATAACATTATCTCTGTGGAAAAATGAATTTTGAGTTTGCACTAACCAAATGACATAGTTTTTAAATGCAGCTTTTTTGTAAGTTAGAACTCCTATCAGCCTTTGTTCAATAGTCTATTAATTCAGTTAACATTTACCAAATAACTATGATGGGCCTGAGAGACATTCCAGGTTTTGTGAAATCTAAATTTTCTATTTAATAAAAAGAATATAAAATTATGAATATATTGTACAACTCCCAGCAGCAATTTGCCATCTAACGGGCCCATGCAAGCTGTGCCAGCTTCCTGGGAAATCAGCTACTGCATGGATCTGTGTTAAGAACTATACCGGTAGATGGTCCACAGAGCAGACATAACCCCTTGTTTTATGAAACTTATACTGCAGTGCCAGAGAGAGATGCTAAATATGATAAGCTCAACATAAAATGTAATTATATATTATATTTAAATCCCTATTATGGGCTAAATTGTGTTTGCCCAAAATTCATATTGAAGCCCAAATTCAGTGCCTCCCAGTGTGACTCTATTTGGAGACAGGGTTTGAGACCAGCCTGAGTCAGAGCAAGACCCTGTCTCTAAAAATAGCAGAGTGTTGTGTCAGGCATCGTAGTCCCAGCTACTTAGGAGGCTGATGCCCTGAGATAGGGTCTTTATTGGGGTGATTGACTTAAGGTGGGGTCATGAGGGTTGCTCTAGTCCAGCAGTTCTCAACCTGTGGGTCGCGAGACCTTTGTAACAATGAAAATATATCGCAGCATTAGGAAGGTTGAGAACCACTGCTCTAGTCCAACATGACTGGTGTCTTCAGAAGAAGAGGGGGTTAGGACACACCCAGAGAGCAAGGAAGACCAAGTGACAACACAGGGGGAACAAGTCTAGGAGAGCAATCTCAGAGGAACCCTGCTAACACCTGGATTTCAGATTTCAGATTTCTGGTCTCCAGAAAGGTGAAAAAGTGTATTTCTGCTGTGTAAGCCCCCAGTCTGGTATTTGGTTATGGCAGCCCTGGCAGGCTAATACAGTCCCCTAAGAGAAAAGAGTGCTTGAGAGAAAGTGTTGTCAGAGAGGGCATTGCTAAGGAGATGCACACAGGCTAAAATATGAAAAGATCAAAAATGATGAACTGTGAGGAATAAACAGGTTAGCAGATCCTATCAAAGGGCAAAAGAAATTAAGGTGCTTTTGTTTCTGCTAATTATCCTCCAGTCTACAGAGATAGTCCTCCAGAGATAGTCCTTCTAAATTAACTATTGAAGGTGAAAGGCTCATATGCAGCCCACTTCATCACAGCTCACAGACTCCGAAGTCTTGAGAAGGATTGAATGAGCAGGAAGTTTAATTTTTAATTGTAAGATAAAATGTATTTGATATCATTCACTTCCCGATTTAAGGATAAAACATTTCTGAAGAAAATGAATATTATGAATTATGTAGTTCCAATACTTCTCAGTAAAAGAATAAAGGGAAGTTATGTCCTTCCTTACAGCTCATTAAAGAGATTATGGAAATTATAGAAACTGAGTATGTAAAATAGAAAAGCCAGAAGCACAGACTCTCATTAGTCAAGGCTATTATTGCTCATATGGATTGCTTTAGCACACTGATTCTAAACCCTTCTTTTATGCTAGAACCATTTGGGAAGTATTTTTATAATACCAATGCCCATGTCCCATCATCAGAAATTTAACCGATTTTGGAATGGAACAAAATTAAGGCATTTTTTAAAAGCACCCCAAAAGATTGTTTTGTTTTGTTTTTGAGATATAGTCTTACTCTGTTGCCCAGGCTAGAATGCAGTGGTGTGACCTTAGCTCACTGCAACCTTAACTACTGGCTTCAAGCAATCCTCCTGTCTTAGCTTTCTGAGTAGCTGGGACTATAGACACACACCACCAAGACCAGCTAATTTTTAAATTTTTTTTGTAGAAATAAGCTTGCATTATGTTGTCCAGGCTGGTCTTGAACTCCTGGCCTCAGTGATCCTCCCTCCTGAGCCTCCAAAAGTGCTGGGATTACAGGTACAAGCCACCAACACCCAGCCCTTTCATGTATTTTAAAGCATTTCTCCCAGAGGAGGCAACAGAGGCCTGGAAGGGCCAAATAGACACTGAATCCCAATAACAATGGTACCAATAAGTGATGGAACACAACTCTAGGAGAAGTTTAAGTGATATGCATAACCTGTGCAGGTGTCTGGTGAAGGAGACCTCAGTGAGCAAAGACAACAATCTGAATGGTAAGGTCACTGGTAGATTTATCTACCTCTCTCCATTCTCAGCCACCTGATGGGACTCTGTTGCTTGCCCACTAATCCTCCCGGCAGAACTGTAGCTGTCTGAAACCAGCCTCTCAAAGCCTACCACGATGACTCACACCGGTAATCCCAGCACTCTTGAAGGCCAAGGCAGGTAGGTGCCTGAGCTCAGGTTTGAGACCAGCCTGAGTCAGAGCAAGACCCTGTCTCTAAAAATAGCAGGGCGTTGTGGCGGGCACCTGTAGTCCCAGCTGCTTGGGAGGCTGAGGCAAGAGAATTGCTTGAGCCCAAGAGTTTGAGGTTACTGTGAGCTATGACACCATGGCACTCTACCAGGGGTGACAAAGTGAGACTCTGTCTCAAAAAATAAATAAATAAATAAATAAATAAATAAAATAAAATAAAACCAGCCTGTCACCCTGACTTGGCCCCTTCTGCTCATTCTCAATCTACATGTTTGTTCTGGCGCTTTCCACTTCTGCTGAACACTCTGTTCTGCACAAACCATTTTCCTGATTGGTTGAAAGCCCTTAGAAGTCTGTTCCCATTTTTTTCACATGCACCATTCCCCAATACTCTCAACTGTATTCCCTTGTCAGTGAAAGATATGACTCAGTTCTAAGACATTTTGATTTTCAAAGAGACTTTCATTTCTGCTTTCTTGCCTCATACTCACAGAGCAACACATTTCCTTCCAGCCTTCATATATTCAATGTGTCTCCTTCCCTGTTCCATGTACATTCTATCATTTTCTTTGATAATAAAGAAATATCAAACTAGTCTTATTTAAAAATATCTGATTAGAAAATAGTCGGTCACATCATATATGTTTCATGCCCAGATAATTACTCAACTGTTTTCCTCAAAGACCCAATAAAATAGTTTTAGGGTGATACCCCATCCTAAATGAAAATGTCTATCTTCAAGGGCTATCTGGCATGTGATAATTATTCGGTCTTCTAGCCAAACACAGAAATTGCTAATGTCTGCCCTTGAAGGAAATGGACTGTGCAAAAAATTTCAAACAAACACGATCCAACTGTTAACACAAAAGAGAGGATGCATAGGAAATTCATTGCATTTTCTATCCAAATTTCCCCTCAAAATGCCACAGATCAGCATGTATTTCACCTCCCCTGTACTGATTAAAATCATAAACAGATGAGGTTTTCCGCAGAGGAGAGCCAATGTGCCCTTTCCCCAGATGGTCAGTGTCACATGCTGCAGTAATGGTTCAACACTCCATGAAGGTACTATATAAAAACAGCAAGGCCCACAGCACATCAGCTCCAATTGCTCTGTGTTCAGAGCTGCCTCCCTTTCAAGATGGATTTCCTTCATAGAAATGGAGTGCTCATAATTCAGAATTTGCAGAAGGATTACCGAGCTTGCTACAATTTTCTAAATTTTATGTCTAAGGTTGGAGAGCCCCGGAATATCTTTTCTATTTATTTTCCACTTTGGTTTCAACTTAATCAGACAGTTGGAACCAAGATGATATGGGTAGCAGTCATTGGGGATTGGTTCAATCTCATATTTAAATGGTAAGACTTCTGTTTTATTTCCCCTAAAACTTATTCTTAAATCTGTAGCTTTGGCTTCATGATCAAATTTCAGATGTGTATAGTTTTACTTGAAAAATCTTTTAAACATACCAGTAAACTTGAAATGCCAGATTGGTAAGTAGAACTTTAAGAAAGCATGGAAATGCATAATTGAATGGCTTATAAGTAAGTTCCCTGTTACATGTGTTCTATGATTAACCAATTAGTTAGTTAAATGAGCAGCATAATAATGAACAGATTGATGATTCTAGGGACCACTTTCATATCCCCAGATACACCCAAAGTACCCACAGGACATTCTGTGCAAGGAAAAAAATGTCCCCTTATTTATGGGGAACTAGGATCCCCAAAGGACTCCCATTCTCTGTGATGAATGAGAGACCGGAACACAAGTTCTTTCAAAGTCTCTTAATCATGAACTTTTCCCCAATCGCTCCTCTGCTTGAGTCATTTTCATAGCAAAGAATAGCTAGTCTCTAATTAAGTAATAGCTGTGCATTTAAATAATGCATATTTATATTTCTTTAAATATAGGATATTATTTGGTCATCGGCCTTACTGGTGGGTCCAAGAAACACAGATTTACCCAAATCACTCGAGTCCATGCCTTGAACAGTTCCCTACTACATGCGAAACCGGCCCAGGTAGGCAATTACAGCAGCCTCAAGTTATTAATCATATTCCAACAGAGAGTAATTATGTATCATTATCATCTAATAACCTGTATGATATTATAAAGGGTATTAAAGAAAATGTCATTGGTGAGGACGCAAAAAGTTCATAGCGATCGAAATTGTAATGAGGAAGGAAAGAAGATTTATGAATAATCAAACTTTACTTTGTTATTTGTGAAAGGGTAGATTGGGAGAATATTCCCCTAATGGCTTTGTATTTGAGCATTTACTTTGTGGATGAATGTAGTGGCTTGATACTAAAACAAACAAAAAACACTTAGAATGAATTCTCAAAGAACTATAGGAAGTCAAAGGGATGCTGATTTATCTGCTGCTGAGCAACTTTTGAAGTTATAATAAGGCTTCTGAGAATCTCATGAATGAGGGGAAAATAGATAAGTTTTCTGAAAGAAAGGTAAGGATTTCCTAATATTAGGATTGCCAGTAAAGATTATCTCTAACCTTAGAATAATTTCTTTAAAATGTCTTTTTTCTGTTGTGCTTGTAGTATATAGTAGGCTTCTTGGGCCACTTCCTTTTTTATTATGAGATGCTGCATGAGTGCAAAATCTTTATTGTGGAAGTTGAGTATAAGACTATAAAAAGATTTTCTTGAAATATATCTGAAGGAGGGTGGTGCCTGTGGCTCAAAGGAGTAGGGCACCGGCCCCATGTAACGGAGGTGGTGGGTTCAAACCTGGCTCTGGCCAAAAACTGCAAAAAAAAAAAAAAAAGAAAGAAAGAAAAGAAATATATCTAAAGAAAAATGACATTTTTTTAAATTTGTAAGAGTGTGTTGTACCTCACCATATTTTGCTCTGTAGCATAAAATTCTTGCCCTCTGACATCCTTTAAAAGAGGCCCTGAGGGTAGTAAATGTGTAAGTTCTTGATGAGTTTTCTAAATATCTTTCTTTTTTGCTCCCATAAAACTATACATAAGTCTTTATATTGTTACTGGCATGTGATCTTTTTGGGGTCCTTGTATTTAGAGAGAAAGAATTGAAACTAAACACCAAAGAGGTGGAGCAAAATGACAGAAGTTTATTAAGCAAGTGTATGTCCAGATAAGGGTGTGTGTGTGTGTGTGTGTGAAGGAAGATCAGCAAGCACAGTACACTCTAGAGGAGGGGTAGGAGGGGACACACATCCAAAGGGGAGGGTGGCCCTGGGGGCTCTTTTCTTTCTTTTGACTTCCTCATTCTTGTGTTGCCATCCCCTGGTCAATGAAAATGTTATCTCCTCCCATCTATTGAGTGGGGGAGTTTTTACTCAAGGACACACTTGCTCTCAATCTGCCCAGGCACCTCCTGCAGGGTTTCCCCAAACTGGAGTAAACAAGGTGTTTCTACAATGGTTACCAAAGCAGCTTGACCATAACTTTGCTCATTGATATGTAGCCCTAATTTTGTTTCTACCGTTCTGCCTCACCTATGCCCCCTATTTTGACCTCTTATTCCAGTATCAGTTATCATGCTGTACTATCATTCTTTATATATCTGCCTGCCTAGACTGTGCAGTGCATCAGGGCAGAGATGATGTGTATTACATCTTTGTGAAACTAACGTGTGAAGAATTGATGAATGGATGGAGGCGAGACATTGGACACATTTAGAATGCTAGTTGGGTCTATGCCAGCACTTCCCCAGCATGTGTTCCATCTTATGAGACATTTTCTGGAAAAAGAAATGGGGAGGAGGGAGACTGCATTCTATATTCATCGCTGGAAGATTTATAATTCACTGAAAAGGCTCTGAAACATCCTGCAGATAAGAAGTAAATGTTTCTTTGTTTTTTTTTTTTTTTTTAAGGAGTTTCTGGTGTTTAACCAAATAAAAAACCATCAAACGAACAATAAAAATACGTAGAATATCTAAGTGATTTTTTTTAAAAAAATCAAGCAACAGGGAAAAGACATTCTGGAAATAGAAAGGCTACCTGTCTGTAGGCTTTGCCTACCAGATTTTTCTTCATCCTCCATTCTCCAGTTTGTTACAAAGATTCTCATTGGAGCAACCACCAGACAGGCATAGAGGTAGCTGCTTGCATACAGCAGTCATTTCTACGTCAATCAGTGAGCCACAGACACAACAATGATATTCCTTAGAGTTTTATTTTTCAGCCCAAGGCAAATAAACTTATTTAACTACCAATACAAGTACTTCAATTTTCTTGTCAATTAAACACAACTAGTTATAGGGGAGGCTCCTGTGGCTCAGTGGGTAGGGCACCAGCTCCATCTACCAAGGGTGGCAGGTTCGAGTCCAGCCCCAGCCAGCTAAAACATCAGTGGTAACTGCAACAAAAAGTAGCCAGGCATTGTGGCTGGCACCTGCAGTCCCAGCTACTCGGGAGGCTAAGGCAAGAGAATTGCTTAAGCCCAAGAGTTGGAGGTTGCTGTGAGGTGTGACACCATGGCACTCTAATGAGGGTGACAGAGTAAGACTCTGTCTCACACACACACAAAAAAAACACCTCAACTAGTTACGAAGGATGAGTAGTTTTGTGGCAGATTTTGGTGCAGCAGTCTGGGTTGGATTCATAATCAGCTTTGAATACAGGGTGACCATAAAGTTTGTGTGCAATTTAAAATAATATATTTTACATAGTACTTTATGGCCACCCTGTATACTGATTTCTGGAATTCAACGAGCTTGAAAAAGTTGTGAAAATTTTTTTGAAATAGTGTTTTTGAGGCTCAATTTGACTCAGTCAACCTTATTTCTAGCTGGTTCTAAATACTGCATATAATCTGTGCCCTGTGGGCTTTTCCAGAGTTATTTGTCATGTTCATGGTAAATATGGTATTTTATGGTGCACTTCCAATCTTGATAGTTAATTAGCCACCTTTCACGTGGATGGACGCTTTGTCGTTGCAGGCAGTCCATCTGGCCACGCAATGGGCTCCTCGTGTGTCTGGTACGTCATGGTTACAGCTGCCCTGAGCCACACTGTCACTCCAGTGGAGAAGTTCTCTGTCACTCTGCACAGGTCAGCTTTGCTGTAGTTTCTGTAGCAATGGAAGATGACAGTTTAGAATACAAAAAGTCGTGCCTAAAAATTCATTTTAATGTACTTTTAGTTGTTGAATGAAATGTTTATTCTGTTCTTTCATAGCCAAAATAAATGGAAAACTAATACTTTGCTTTAAGACAATGTCCTAATTAGCTCACAGCTATTTCCACTTTACAGAGTTGGAAATGTTTAACTAATGAATGACTCTCTAGATGTGGATCTCCAAAATGCAATAATTATTTTGATAGCTCATAAATACATCATATAAAATCATGCAGTGTAAGGAAGAACTTTTTGCATGAACGTTCTGTTGCTTTAAGATTATAACAAAGTTTTGAAAATCATCATTCCCCTTGAACACATCAGTTTATTTAGTGAAATTATGCTTCCTTCTTTGAACAGTCAATGCTTTTGACATCAATAGCAAATGTTCTGGCTCCAAAGACTATAAAAACTTTTTAATTAAAAACATTCCAGAAGAAGACTTAACATTTGACTGTTGGCAGAAGTAATGTTAGTAGGTGTTTTAATGTTCAGAAAGGCCGAGAACTTTATTTAATATTATTCACTATTTTGTAGGAATTGGGCTGCTTCTTTCCCTTCTTTCCTGAAATCCTTCATTGTCATGAACACAATCTGAGCACCACTTTAGTCAGAAATTATTAGGCTCCTTGAGGTCAGATTTGCCAGTTTGCCTTTTTAAAAAATGCACAACAAATACTATTATATTATAAAAGTTTCTTCTAAAAAGAAACATTTTTAAAATTCATCACATATTCCACTTTTAAGAGTAGTATTGGATAATATAAGAGACAAATGACTAAAGGAATTTGGGCATCTTTAAAGTTTATTCTGGTCGAGTGCTGTGGCTCACACCTATTATCCTAGCTCTCTGGGAGGCTGAGCCAGGTGGATTGCTTGAGCTCAGGAGTTCAAGAGCAGCCTGAGCAATCTCTACTAAAAATACAAAAACATAACTGGGTGTGTGGCAGGCACCTGTAGTCCCACCTGCTCAGCTGAGATAAGAGGCTCTCCTGAGCCCAAGAGTTTGAGGTTGCTGTGAGCTATGATGACGCCATGGCACTTTACCAAGGGTGACTAAGTGAGATTCTGTCTCAAAAAAAAAAAAAAAAAAAAAAAAAAAAAAAAAATTATTCTAATTAGACTGTAACCTATATCCCTTAATGTATTCATTATCCAATCTCAAAAGACAGTAGAAAGATGTTTTAATTTAAAGAAGTTATTTGTCTGTCCATAGACATTTTCCAAATTAGGAATCGAGATAAGCCTTGCCTTTTCTCTACAGTTCATTCCTTCCTCCAATTACCAAACCTGGAAAATATGTTTCTTCTGAGAAAAAAGAAATTCCCGTGCCTCGTTTTTGAGTTTTTCTAACTGCAGTATTTCCTTCATCTCTAAACATTTATTGTGTGCCACTCCTTGCCTTCACGTTGCCAAATCCTGTTTATTCTTCTTCTACATGGATAGCCCCTGTGCATCTCCTCTTTGCAAATCTCATTTCTATTTCTTCATCTTTCCATAATCAAATTTCAGTTGTTTATTCAGAAAAAACCATTCATGGATTTATAAAACTCAATACTACTAACTTTTTTTAATGATATGCATTGCCTACTTTTAATATATATATATATTTTTTTGCATATCGCTGCTTCTAACCTAAAGCAGATAAGCTACAGATCAATTCGTCTTCCTTATTTTTTGTATCTCATAAAACAAGGAACTAAGACTCTTGTGAGTCTGTGAAATGAAACCCAGTATAAACGTGCCCTTGTTGGAATGCCATGGGCTTTTAATCGGAGTGGCAGCTGCCTTTGCAGTGTAAAAATATATGTGGTTCATTCTTGGTCATTCTGGATATTAGTAATTCCCTCAAATTTGAATTTCCCCTACTGCATTAAAAAAATATTATTTTAAGGATGTCACACTGACTTCCTTTTAAACATTTATTAAAATCTCAGGATATAGCACTGGTTAAATGTAATGCACTGAGAAATGTAGAAACCTCTTTATTAACCTTTCAAATCCTATGGAGCAAATGAAAACAACATTTTGAAAAAAAAGAAATGACTCTAGAATCATGATGTTATGTCACAATTAGAAGATTTCTCTAAAACGTATCATATGTGTCATCCCCTTAATTTTATTAGTGATACAATTTCTTTGCTTTTTATGCTTGTGTCTATTCTTCCATTACAGACTGACCTGGTCATTTCTTTGGAGTCTTTACTGGTTGATTCAAATCAGTGTCTGTATCTCCAGAGTATTCATAGCAACACATTTTCCTCATCAAGTAATTCTTGGAGTAATTGGTGGTAAATATGATCACTTGCCTTTAGTTGTGGTTAGTTGTGCCATTTGAAATCTTTAGATTTATTTGTCAATAGTGTCAGATTCTCCCTGGCAATCACTTTGTCAATGTCAGGGGTAATCCTGAAAAGTCATTGATACTAAATGCTACCCCGGGAGCTTACATGATTCAACACACCTCTCATAGCCTTCATGTGCACAGCGGCACAGTCTCACCCAGTGGCATAAAAGTTTAGCTTCTTGGTAACTTGGGTTTTAAATCTACAGTGGGACTAGAGCTAAGGCCAACTCCAAACCACCACATCAGACATTGTGCTTGCACTTTGGGTAGGGGGAATTAATGACCTTCCACCCTACATACCATGCTGTGTTCTATGAGCCATGGAAATGATTATTCCACGACTGTAGACTCATTTAGTGGCTGCTTTGATTCCTACAGCAGGGTTCACCGGGATTGGGTGTCTGCTGCTCAGCTCCACACACCTGTCAAAGCCTCCCTAAGTTAATTGGCTACAGGAATTGAAGTATTAATTTCAAGGACCTAAATCAGGGATAACCATCACTCAGTGTCACCAACTCCAGAATAATCCTTCTGGGCTAACATGAATAGTGAAAATATCACGGACAAAAGTGTAATTTTAATTACTGCCTAGAAAAGCCTTAGAAAATTGACAGAACCCAGGTGTCTAAAGTCCTTTATCATCAAAAACTATGGCTTAAATCTTTAGTGCAGAGAGGAATGATTCCCGAGGAGCCCAAGGACACACAGTCATCATCAGTGTCTCTGTCCGACCCCCAGGCATGCTGGTGGCAGAGGCCTTTGAACACTCTCCGGGCATCCAAACGGCCACCCTGAGCACATACCTGAAGACCAGCCTCTTCCTGTTCCTGTTTGCACTTGGCTTTTACCTGCTTCTTAGACTGCTCAACATTGATCTGCTGTGGTCCGTGCCCATAGCCAAAAAGTGGTGTGCCAACCCCGACTGGATCCACATTGACACCACACCTTTTGCTGGACTCGTAAGAAACCTCGGGGTCCTCTTTGGCTTGGGCTTTGCAATCAACTCAGAAATGTTCCTTATGAGCTGCCGAGGGGAAAACAGCTGTAAGCCGAGCTTCCGGTTGCTCTGTGCCACGACCTCATTGGCCACACTGCAGCTCTACCATTTCATCGAAATCCCCACTCACCAAGAGCATTTATTTTACGTGCTATCTTTCTGTAGGAGTGCCTCCATCCCACTGGCTGTGGTTGCTCTGATTCCCTACTGTATCCACATGCTAATGAAACCAAGTGAAAAGAAGATTAAATAAGCGTTTTGCAGAGCCCTGCCCTTGGTCACAGGGACACCCTTCTTCATCCAGTAGTAGACAGACCCAAACCCACAAGGTGACGGCACAGGCCCCACCATCCCACCCACACCTAGCCATAGTTTGGCCTTCACTGTGCCTTTTTTTTTTTTTTTTTTTTAATTAGTTGCCAACATCTAAAAAACAGAATATTTGACATAAAAATCTGAATTTCTGCATTTTTTGGAAATTCATATGGTGATGCAGGGCCTATGTTCCCACCTGGAGACAAGTGACTGCAGATGAGTCCTGACTACTCTAGTAGGAGGCCAGGACTCTCCACTTTGTCACAGCCTTCAGGACCCTGTAGGAATTCAGTATCAGATTCCCGTATCATCTTAAAGTCAGGCTGCTCCTGACTTGTGTCTGCATCTTAGTGGGGATCCCACCATGCTCAGTCCTCTTAGTTTTCAGATAAGGAAATGGAGCGAAGGCATTCAGGTGAAAGGGCTTGCTTGTGGCTATGCCACCTGCAGAGCAGGAGTGAGAGCCCATGTCTTCTGGCACATATTTCCATTATACTGTGTTTTGTTTCTTCATTTACGAGAGGTAAAAATTAATTAAAAGTGAATGTTTTTATTTAGATTCTGTGATGATTGTTGTGTAAATCAGCTACCTTTTCAGAAATCATGTTGAAACATGGCATCTTCTTAGACTTAAACCCTGCTCACAGTGTCTACATGGGGTCTGGATGGCACCATATATAGATGTGTATGCATGTCCAGGGGGAGCAAAACAGGCCAGGCAACTGTCTGGACCTCTCTTAACTCCTGGTCTCTATTTCACAGTAGCGCTTGCCAATATTTCAATAAATCCTGCAGAACATACTGTGCTATGAACTTATTTACCCCCTAAAAGACTTATCACAATGACATCCCCATACCTCATGCTTTAGGAGCCAATCTTTCAAAACAAGAGAAATCAAATACCTTTCTCAAAGTCCTGCTCCAACCCAGTAAAAATATTAAAGTTTGCATCTGTTAGCTAGGTTAATCTCTGCATATACTGAACCATGATGAATGTCTACAGTTTTACTTTCAAAAATTATTACTGATGGACATTATAGTAACAACTTCTCAGGAAGGGTATTTTCCTCATTGGATCTCTGGATTTTTGATTTGATAACTGCATCATTTCAATCAAGTAGGAAGATTTTAAGTCAGATTTTGCTGCATAGCTTAGTGTCCTCTGAGCCACAATGTTTATGTAACTTATCAAGAATATCAATACAAGAATGATTTTATTTTTTATTTATTTGTTTTTTTGCAGCTTTTGGCCGGGGTTGGGCTTGAACCCGCCACCTCCAACGTATGGGGCCAGTGCCCTACCTTTGAGCCACAGGCACCACCCACAAGAATGCTTTTAAATGATGACATGTTAAATAATCCATAAATATTTATGAAAACATAACTGTTTAAGCAAGTACTAATTGACAAGGTAGTAGTTAAGGATAACAAAATCTCTACAAATCAAAGTAATTACTGACCCATTTCCAAGTACATCTATAAAAAAATACCACATATATGCTGTTGGTTTTACAAAACATGCATAATAACTTTCTTTTCTAAAAGGGAACTAAAATTGATTTCAATGGTTGAAAAACTCTGAGAGGTGAAGAAAATTATCTTAAGAATGAACTTTGTCTCATGTTGATGGGACATTTGGAATGAAAGAGGCAGAATGATCCGTAAGGTGACAATCTTTGTTCATTGATTCAATCTCATCCTACCCTACCATGTCGTACCTTTAGAAGGCCACATCAGTCCTTGCACATGTTTGGATTCATTTGCCTTATCACATCCTGCACACACATCAGGGATCTCATTCCTGTCTAAAGGCCCTTTGTCAAAGTTTCATGCGAGGTAAAATTAATTTTTTTTTCTTTTGAGACAGAATCTTACTCTGGGTAGAGTGCTGTGGCATTATAGCTCACAGCAACTTCCAACTCTTGGGCTTGAGCAATCCTCTTGCCTCAGCCTCCTAAGTAGCTGTGACAGGATCCTGCCACAACACCTGGCTAGTTTTTCTATTTTGAGTAGAGATGGGGTCTCACTCTTGCTGATCTCAAACTCTTAAAATCAAGCAATCCACCTATCTCAGCCTCCCAGAATGCTAGGATTATAGGCATGAGCCACTGTGCCTGGCTGGTAATGTCAGTCTTTAAGAATCCTCCATCCTAGTACCATCTCAGCCTGATCTCATCGAGGCCTGAGGAAACTGAAGCATTAACAGCCAGAGAATTCTGCTGCTGTGAGTGGCTCTACCATAAATCCCTGTGTGTTATCCAACCCTGAGTGCTATCTGTTGAGTGACACACAACGCTCAGAGGGGGGATGGGATGAGGTGTGGTTTGTGTTCTATAATTAATTCCCAACAACTCTACCTCTATCTGCCATGAACCCAGAGTTCCTATGTGAGAAGATTTGCCTTTTTACCCTAGTCAAAGTCTCCTGAAGGGATCCATATGGTGGTAAATTGCTTTTGCAATGCAAACTGCTTAGGCAGCAAGAGAAATAGCTTTTCACAGCCTGGGAGAAAATGCCTACCCTTAATAATGACGGAAAAGGCTCTTATTCCAATTTATCTGTCAGAAGTAAGCAGAATTTAGCTCATTTAAGTTACTGTTACTATCCAGATATTCAAAATGTCTACGTATTTACATATTCAGGAGAAAAATGTCACTATCGTGAGCTTTAAGATGAGAAGATCTAGACAAGCAACTTGAGAAACTGTCCAATCAAACAGACATTTAAGAAGAAATGCAAAGGAATTTCTTAGAGCTAAAACTACCTATCAGGAAGAACGTTACTGCCTTTCCTTTGACAATCTTTTAATTGGACATCTGCCTTAGAAGGTTAAGTTGGTAACTTTTGTAGACGTTTTACTATAACAGAAGGGTAGTTTTATAAAAATTGTTATGTCTCTGAAACTAAAAGTTGTATCTCACAAAGATTTCTTTCTGTTTATTCAAAATCTGTAAATGAACTTGAGATCAAATTGGTGTATACAGATACAAAAAAATCTTGGTATAAGAGAAAGTCGAAAGACCTGGTTTTAAAATTGTGATCTATTTCTTTCCTTTTTTTTTTTTTCTGGAGACAGAGTCTCACTTTGTCACCCTTGGTAGAGTGCTATGGCGTCACAGCAACCTCCAGCTGCTTAGGCAGTTTAGGCAGTTCTCTTGCCTCAGCCTCCCCAGTAGCTGGGACCACAGGTGCCCGCCACAGTGCCCAGCTATTTTTTGTTGCAGTTTGGCTGCGGCTGGGTTTGAACCCACCACCCTTGGTATATGGGGCCAGCGCCCTACCCAATGAGCCACAGGCGCCGCCCTGTGATCTATTTCTCAAATATATTAAAGCTACATATTCTAGAACTCTTCAATTGAATGTTTCACAGTGATGGACATGTTCTACATCTGTGCTGTTCAGAGTAGTAGCCACAAGCCATATGCGCCCACTGAGCTCCTGTAATGCAGCTGATGAAGCTAACTGAATTTTTAAACTTTATTTACTTTTAATTAATTTAAATAGTCATGTGTGTCTAGTGGCCACTGAAGTAGACTGCACAGATCAAGTTCCACCGTGCTTTTCCTTGAAAACAGAACAAAAGAGTTTTGTATGTTGTCCCCTGTAGCATGTTGCTGTGAGAACATGAATCCCCGTGAACTGAGAGGGGACAGCAGTAGATTCTGCTGCGTTTTCCAGAGGGACCCTCTGCAGATTCGGGGTTCTCCTCTCTTGCTCTGTCCTGTAAGCTCCAGCTGCCTTGGTCTGGCTGGACTCTGAGCTCTATTGCGTCAGATGAGAGGATCTGGGTTCCCCTACCCTGCAGCAGGCCCTGGAAACCCTCTAAGGACTACAAAACTGGGCGGAGTTTTACCCAATATTCATGGCCACATCCTGGATGTCCAGGTGACATTCTGACCAAGTTCATGCTTCTCTGGGTGTAGCATCTGCCTGACATCAGCACTTATGTGGATATTCAGAAACTGTTCCTAAAAGGACCGTGAGTGTCTAGTTGCCTTTGAGGATTTTGCCCTCACGGACAGTCTGTCCCAGCCACTTTGGAAACACAAACAGCCTCTAGGATGAATTCCTGGACCTACTTCAGTGTCACCAAGAAACTAAGGTGGTGTTTCTCACTTTGCCCCTCTCCTCTTCCCTCTAATGCGTTCAGATGGTGATTCCCTCTGAAGAAAATGCGGTGCCATTTGTTAATTTTTTAAGTCTTTATGTTGACGTTGTTTTTGAAGTTAACAGTAGAAAAGATCTATAAGAAGTAACACCTCCAAAAATGGCAGACCAAATGACAGAAACTCATGAGAAAATTCTAAGAATTAGAAGTGCTTTCATTTCAGCTCTGCAAAGGACAAATGCAATTTATGTCAAATCTGAGGCAGGGTTGGTGTGGAGTACTAATTACTGTCTTTGCTGTCCTTTGACGGAGATCACAGTAATGACTCAGACAGAATCACATCTCATTTATTTTGGCAGTACAGAAGTAATGGCTCTAAAGGAGGAAAAAAATTCAAAGATTGAAGTTCTAAAGGTTAGCCTAAAACTAATTAATTGTCTTCCGTTTTGAATTTTTAAGTTTCTTAGAATCTTTTCTTTTTTCCTAATGTTTTGCCATGAGATTTTTAAGAGAGTCTGTCTGATATATTCCCAAAGAACAGTATGTTCTGAGGGAGCTGTCAGGACAGGGGCAGGGATGAGAGAAGGGAGAGCTGTGGTCCAGCTGAGTGGGGCTAGCAGCACAGACCCCAGCAGGTGGGAAGGTGCTGGAAGCACATTGCAGCGATGGCCAAAAGAGCTGTAGCCACTTCCGTGGGTGCTCTGCAGGGGAAGCAAGGTGCACGTGTGCCTGGAGAAGAGCCTTGCAGCTACTGAAGACGAAGAGCTTCTCCCTCTGGCTCTCGCTTGCCCTTGTGCAGCAAAGAGACCAATCCCACTCCACTTCTGTTCAAAGAATTGGCTTTTTCCAAGATTCAGATTTTTTTTTTTTTAATAGATAAAAATACGCACCATAGATGTGGCCCAACCCATCACCCTCCCTCCACCCAAACCTCCCCCCTCCCTTCCCCTTCCTTGGTCCTTTCCTCATAGTCTTGTGGTATAGTTGGGTTATAGCATTCATGTGAAAGCTATAGTTTAGCTTCATAGTAGGGCTGAGTACATTGGATACTTTTTCTTCCATTCCTGGGATACTTTGCTAAGGAGACTATGTTCCAGCTCCATCTATGTAAACATGAAAGAGGTAAAGTCTCCATCTTTCTTTAAGGCTGCATAGTATTCCATGGTATTAATGTACCACAGTTTGCTAGTCCATTCGTGGGTTGATGGGCACTTGGGCGTCTTCCATGACTTAGCAATTATGAATTGGGCTGCAATAAACATTCTGGTACAGATGTCTTTGTTATATTGTGACTTTTGGTCTTCTGGGTATAAACCTAGAAG
>CAUYPK010093041.1:0-22706 GCA_963574355.1 Loris lydekkerianus | reverse complement strand
TCAAGCTCTCCCCAAGGCATTTCAACTGAGTGCCAAGTCCAAGAACACCAAAACAGTTCACAGGTAAGGCCCTTCCGGTTTGCAGTCTCACTGCTGCTTGTACTCACAGTTGCCTGGGTGATTAGGTCAATTAAATACACGCAGTCACTTGCCAGTTCTCCACTGTTTTTGTCCTCCTCTTGGGGTCCAGAAGTCCCTTGCTGGCTCCCCGTATCCTCAAAGGGATGATTATAGGCAGATCCCACTGGCCAGAGATGCCTGAAGTCCTGTCTCCCCAGACTCGCTGTTGCAGGGAAGCTGTTACTCGGCCGCCATCTTTAATCGTCTCTACCTCGTTTATTTTTTACTTGATCTGTCAGTTTCAACTATAACTGTATCTTTTGCCTATTCTTTCTGTTTTTAAGAGTATTTTCTAGAAGTGAAATTGACACATTTTTAAAGTTTATAGATACATTCTGCCAACAATCTCTATTTACCAAGACAATTTATACTCCCAGCAGAAATGTACAGGGAGCAGATGGGGAATTCCTATTTGCCTTTACCATACTGTTACAGAATGCCACTGAATTCAGTCACCTACACCTAGCATTTTTGATCATCTCTCTTAGGAGAAAAATTCTCAGATGCCAGGCAGTAGTTGAGAGCAGAAGCTCTCACTGGGTGCAGGTTAAGGCTGAGAAAATTGGTGGCTGCCATCCAATTTTGTGCTCCTGTTACAAAAATAAGACTATTGAGTTTGGAGACTTGGGTTGCTTCAATAGAGAAAGAAGTCCGAGAAACCAGAAGCTGTTTTGATTAAGCAGTTAAATGTCACCATGTGGGACTTAAGTACTTTCCTACACAATTTCTACCACCTTCTCATCTCCTAAGTTCCCAGTCTTTTTGTTCTGCCCAGTGATGACCTTTTCTTCTCTCCAGTATCTCCTTCAAAACTTGTTTTCTGAGGCACTGAAATTCACAATACTGTGAGAATGAATAGAAACCACTGTACAGGGATCTGTCTTTTCAGAAAGGACATTTATTTCTGAAGGTAGAATTTTAAAAGTGTCAGTAATTAGGGTGGAAGGGGTGCATAGTACTACTGATGGGGTATTTTTTCGCTGCTATAAATCATCAATACTTAATTATCCATTGGAAATATTTGCAGCCTTGGTGGGGTATGGTGTCTCATGCCCATAATCCCAGTTTATTGGGAGGCCAAAGTGAGAGTTGAGGCTAGGAGTTTGAGACTAGCCTGGGCAACATAGTGAGTCCTTGTCTGTACAGAAAACTTAAAAAAAATTCTGCCAGGTGTGGTGGCACTTGCCTGGTAGTCCTAGCTATTCCAGAGACTGAGGTGGGAAGACCACTTGAGCCCAGGGGCTTGAGGTTGTAGTGAGTTATGATCATCCCAACTGCACTCTAGCCTGTTTGCCAGAGTTATACCTATCTCTAGGAGGAAAAAAAAAAAAAAGCAATATATGTGGCCTTTGAAAGTTCTCTACTCTCTCTCTATGCCTAGCCTTTTTACCAAGTCCATTTTTATCAAAATCCCATATCCATACTTTGAAGATTAGTCCAGCTTTCTCTCATGCCCAATGTATCTTTATCTTACTTTTTGTCACATTTTTGAAGCTCCTCAGTGAAGAGAATGTGACAGCAGGGAAAGATCCAGGTGCAAGTAAACCATATTACTGTATAAAGACAGCTTATGGGAAGTTGGCTGCTAAGGAGATGCATCCTTTATTAGAAAATGCATTTGGAATCTGGTGCTGAGTATGTGAGAGCCCAACTCAGTAAGAGATCATAAACCCAAATTGCTACCGTATATTCAGACTGAAGGCACCAAATTAGTAGTTAGCTCATTATCCAAATAAGGTCTACCCAGGCTTTAGGTTCTAGGTGAAATTAAGAACAATGACAAATCTAGATTTTATAGAATGGAACTAATCTTTGAGCAATAACTAAAGTCTTTAAATTACTTAGAAACACATTCATGTGTACACACATACACATGTTATAAGTCCCAAACCTATTTTAAATAAGCAGCAAAAGAGCTGGGCACGGTGGCTCATGCCTGTAATTCTAGTACTCTGGGAGGCTGAGGTAGGTGAATTGCTAGAGTTTGAGACCAGCCTGAGCAAGACCGAGACCCCATCTCTACTAAAAATAGAAAAAACTATAGTTCTGTTTTATCATTCATATAAAAGTGTAGGTGATTATATATTCGTTTCATAATAGTATTGAGTACATTGGATACCTTAGGGAGGGGCAGAGGAGGGGAAAAGCCGGGAGGAGGGAAGGTATTTGGTGGGACCTCATCTATTGTGCATAATAAGTGAGGTGGTGGTTTTGTTAACAAGTTTGATGTAAGCTTCCCACATTGTATATCAAATCAGCACATTGTACCCCATAAATGCATTAATGTACACAGTTATGATTTAATTAAAAAATTAAAAAAAATAGAAAAATAATAAAAATAGAAAAAACTAGCCAGGTGTAGTGGCACATACCTGTAGTCCCAGCTACTTGAGAGGCTGAGGCAAGAAAATTGCTCAAGCCCAAGAGTTTGAGGTTGCTATGAGTTATGATGTCACAGTACTCTCCCCCAGGATGACAGAGTAAGACTGTCTTTAAAAAAAAAAAAAAAAAAAAAAAGCAGCAAAAGATTATGAAAGTATTGCTTGTAAACAATAAACCATTCAGAGTTGAAATGCTAGCTATCCTATTTTACAGTAAAATAAAAGTAAGTAGACAGGCTCAGCATGGTGGCTCACACCTGTAATCCTAGCACTCTGGAAGGCTGAGGCAGGTGGATTGTCTGAGCTCAGGAGTTCAAGATCAGTCTGAGTAAGAAAGAGACCTGGTCTCTAAAAATAGCCAGGCATTGTGGCAGGCACCTATTGTCCCAGCTACTTTGGAGGGTGAGGTAAGAGGATCTCTTTGAGCCCAAGTTTGAGGTTGCTATGAGCTATGACACTAGGACACTCCACCCTGGGGTGACAAAGTGAGATTCTCAGAAAAAAAAGTAAGTAGAGACATAAATCAAAGCTTGAATTTCAGCTTTCTGGGAAAGAAGTACTTTACTGCTTTTCTCCAGACCAGGGTGGCAAGTTGGGGTGGGGGAGAAGTGGGGAAGAAAATCAATATTTAAATAACTCCTACTATGGTCCAGGTAGTGTGCTAAGACCTTTATCTTATTGTCTCATTTGATTCTCACAGCCACTTGTGAGATAGGTAATTTTGTTTCTATTTTGCTAGTCAAAAGATAAGCTCAGAGATGATATGTGACTTTTCTGAAGTCACTTGACTTTTAAGTGTATCAAAGCTGGAATTTAGATGCAGGCTTGCCTGACTTATAATCCAGAGCTCTTTCCATTCTACTCTGTTGCCTTCTAGGAGAAAAAAAGTGCTGAGAAGAAATGGAAACTTAGCACAGGAAAATCCTCAAAAGAAAGGGAGGATGGTGTTTCCTCCCCTCACCCCCCAAAAGTTTTAGGCACAAAGAGAACAACAACAACAGAACAGCATGGTTACTTTTATGTTTATAACAGAATATGGGTAATCTTCAGGGTCCCTGCCCTTGGAGTTAGGAAGCCCAGTTTGGGCCAGAAGTCATATATACATGGATAGTTCACTTTATCTTTCTGGATCTTAGTTTTCTCTTACATAAAAAGCAGACAGTAGTGCCTACCCTATCTATCTCATAGGGGTGTTGTGAAGATCAAATATATCTGAAGTCACTTTCGAAGCTAAGCTGAACAACTATATAGTTATAATATAACTCTACAACCATAATTAATTATTTCAGTGGCAACATTTTAAGATAGCCAGATCTTTGGAATTTCCAAGCAGGTTGAGAGCCCTTCCCATTTGCTCTATCATTTCTGTAGAAGCCAGCAGATTTACCAAAGCGGGGGAGCCATAGGCAAAAAAAGTTAAGAACCAAAACAAATCACAGTGTGTGTTTCCTCTGCCCCCAATCTCCCAAGCATTGTATATAGGTGAATCAAGTTAAGAGTAACATTGAAGGCAGAAGCATAAGGTAAAAGAAGCTCCAAAAAGGCAGCCTTTTCTCTGAACAGATGAGGGGGTGGGAACATCTGTCTGCTTTGTTTTAGTGACAGTGGAGACAGATTAAAAATTATAGGCATTTTAACACAAACACTCACACATTTGTGTCCCTCAGGGCTTTTTACCACAGTGCCTATCAGGGTCTCTGGATGAACCAGTATTATCTGGGGCCACCTCTGACTCCATTAATATTTTCATAATACCATACTGTATGTTGATTTTTTTTTCTTGAAACAAAGTCTCACCTAGTTGCCCTGGGGTTGAGTGATGTGATATCCTAGCTCACAGCAACATCCAACTCTTGGGCTCAAGTGATACTCTTGGCCTCAGCCTCCCAAAGTAGCTGGGACCACAGTCCCCTGCCACAATGCCTGGCTAGTTTTTCTGTTAGTAGACAAAGGGTCTCACTCTTGCTCGGGCTGGTTTAAAACTCCTGAGCTCAAGTAATTCATGTGCCTCAGCCTCCCAGAGTGCTAGGATCACAGGTGTTATCCCACCTCACCTGGCCAAGTATGTTGATAAATTTTGACAACTGCCCTCCCATCCCAATACTGCAAGAGATGCTAACAGGTGGATCCGTTGCTATATAGAGCGGAGATGGGATGCGGGAAGATGCATATTCATCACTGCATTAACAAGTGCTTTAGTGAGCCTCCAGCTTAGAGCTGTACTCTGCTTGAAGCTCAGAGTACAAAATAGACAGAATCCTCTCCCTCAGGGAACACCACAGAGGAGACAAAAACTGAATGTAATTGCGGTATTATATTTTCATAACTGATGGAATGTGTTAGATATCTTTCTTGCTTGCCTATCTATTTCTTCTAGACTTAATCTTTTGAGCTCTGAGCCTGGGGGGTTGTGTTAATTATTGGGGAGCCCAAAGCAGAAAAAAAACAGAGTAACAAGCTCAGGCCAGCCAAATTCCTTCCCAGCCAAGGATGCGAAATGTAATCAGTGTTTTGTCAGAAATCAGCAGTTGACCTGCCTCTGGGCATCGGCCTTCTGCTGGGAATGGAGGGAATAGGTGATGGCGTGGCTTCTGTTAGGAAGAGAGGCCATCTTTCCTTTAGAGGCAGGGCTACCCCTGTCCAGCTGTGTGGAAGTAAGTGCATTTGCGAATGAGATCTAGGTACTTAGATGTGGAAGTAAGAATAAGAAAAGAGATGTGCAATCTCAGGAGAAAGCAAATCATGAACCCAGTATGTCCAGAAAGCAAAGCAGGCTGTATTTAGAAACTGAATAGAAATAAACCAGATGATAAAACAGTGCTTGCTTGTTGGTTGTGCAGAAAACGGAAGAAGATATAGTGGTTGTAGCAATAGCAGTTACAGTTATTGTCATCATCATAGTAGTAGTAACAAAATACAGCACAACGATTTGACTACCTATCATATAAGAAAATGTATTAGGGGCTTTATTTATGTTATTTAACTTAATAGATCTGTCCATACTTCCATGAAGTGAGGTATTAGTATTATTATCATTTACATAAGAGGAAACTGGGCCACTTGTCCCAGTATTATTATCATTTACATATGAGGAAATTGGGCCACTTGTCCCAATCCTTACAGGCTTGTTTGTAAGCTGCAGAACCAGGAGGCTAACCTGGGGCTGTCTGGCTTCGAAGACCATTCTTTTCAATATTTCCAATTTTAATTTAATTTTGGTTCTTTGGTTCAGTACAAATATACTCCTCCACCCCAGGACTCTGGAGTACCCATACTTGACACTGACCATAGAGAATTTGTCCTTAGAGCTTTCTTTCTTCTCTCTTTCTCTGTATGTGTGTGTATGTATATATCTGTATCTATCTTTGTCTTTCCTTTATCCCCCAACTCTGTCCTGACCAAGGGTTCTACCCAGGACCCCTTTTCCCCTTTGGGCTCTCCCCCATAGAAATTCCTTAGCTCTAATCTTATTTCTTGACTCATGAGGTAGTTGGGATCACTGGAAATATGTTCTCAAGACATATTTATTACCTAGTCATGGAGTTGAGTGTTGTTTTGAGACTTCTCTTCCCATTGATGCTCTCATGTGGAATTCCTTGGGTCCTTGTTCTTGGAGATCTTTCCTGGTACTTCTCTCTCTCTCTCCCTACTCCACTTTTCCACTCCACCTCACCCAACTCCTGCAGCTTGGATGCCACGTAGGCTCACGTTCAGCTCTTCTCACTCTTCCACTTCAGCCTTTGCTGCTCCTACTGACCATCTTCCATTTCTGAAGGTGGAACCAGGATGTTCTTTTTTTTTTTTTTTTTTTTCTTTCTGATATCCAAAGTCCCTTTTCTCAAAAAGAATGACTTCTTCCTTAGAATTATGCCCTCCCTTGACCTTAGCTGTCAGAGTTTGAATTTCTGGGGCCTCTCAAGTCCTTGCTCTGTAGTGTACAGGGAGTATAAGGATGCTGAATCCATCTCCCAGAAACAAAGGTCTTGGGATTCATTAGATTTGAGTACCAAAAAGGGCTAAATGCTCCCCAAGGCCTGATCTGAGAGTAAAGAAGCCATAAGATTTTGCTGGCTTGCTCTGCTCTCTACCTCTTCCATAATTCCATGATTTTGAAAGGTACAGCTTTGGAAAATGTCTTGGAGTAGGCATTAGGAAACCTGGGTTCTGTTACTAGCTGTGCCACCCACTAGCTGCATGAATTTGGACAGAGCAGCCTGTGTGGACTTCTGTTATACTGCTTGCTCTGACATAGTGGAATTTCCTGATTACATGTTTTTTCCTGTGCTGGACTATAAGCTTTCTAAAGGCAGTGGCTATGGCCATACCACATTGAGTGTGGAAACTACACTTCCTAACTGGTCTCTCCGACCCATCCTATGTCGGGATAAGGATAACCCATCCTTATCCACTTTCCACATTGCTGGGGGAATGAGCTTTCTAAAATCAAAGCCCATCTGTCACTCTCTACTACAAGTCCTTCAGTGGTTCCCCATCACCTTTAAGATAATGGTTTATAAAACCCATCATGCTCATGGCCTTGCCTACTTCTTTAGCATGCCTCCTTTTCTTGCTGTCCATGTCCTCTCTATTATGAGTCTTCCCTTCCTCCAGCTAATTCTTACTCATTTTTTAAGACAATATCACATCCTGGTTGGGAATGGAGGCTCAAGTCTATAATCCTAGGACTCCAGGAGGCCGAGGCAGGTGAATTTCTTGAGCTCGGAAGTTCCAGAACAGCCTGAGCAAGAGCAAGACCCCATCTCTAAAAATAGCCAGGCGTTGGGGCGGGCACCTATAGTCCCAGCTACTTGGGAGCCTGAGGCAAGAGGATCACTTGAGCCCAGGAGTTTGAGGTCATTGTGAGCTGCAATCCCATAGCACTCTACCGAGGGCAACAAAATGAGGCTCTGTCTCAAAAAATAAAATAAAATAAAATAAAAATATCACACCCTTAGGAAGACTTCCTTCACCATCTAAGCTCCCCCACTTAACCACTGCTAAGTCCTCATCTTATAAACACCCAAAGGTTATGTGCTTTATGCAATAAACCTGTATTGTAGCACTCCTCACACAGTTAACTGTTTAATGTTTACTTCCCTGATCATTATAAACAGGAGGTTGTGCCCAGGCCTTCTCTGTCTTGCTTACTGCTAAGTGCTTACTAAAATGCCTAGCACATAATAACAGTAAAATTTGTTCAGTAATAAAATGAGATGACCTTGTGGTATCCACATAAATGAGTGTTGACAGTTTCAAGAGTTTGGCGTATCCTACAGGATAGCAATGAGGTCTACCCATAATCTTTCAGTTTCTTATGGCTTGTTGAAAAGCAGGGCTGTTATTAAAATGTCTACATAAACATTATGAAACAGTAAGACAGTTAATGTTCTTTTTATGTTGTAATGTAGTGTCAGATCTTTGCATTTCATGTAAAAAACACGATCTATGTCAGTGCTTCTTTGTACTGTCAGAATATGAAGCTATGAATTTTGCACATTAGCAGAAATTTTACTGGAGTGTTTTTGTTTCTTAAATGTTTCAAATTAAGAATTTGCTGTTTAGTCCTTTAACCTGTCTTTAAAAAGAATATATCTCTCATTGTTATTTAAAGAAATTGTGTAACTAATTTGAAAAATTTTTTGAAAATATTTTAACTTTTTTTTTCTTGAGATAGTCTCACTCTGTTGCCCTGGGTAGAGTCCTTTGGTGTCATCATAGCTCACAACAACCTCAAACTCTTGGGCTTATGCAATCCTCTTGCCTCAGCCTTCAGAGTAGCTGGGACTACAGGTTCCTTCAAGAGTATTTTAACTTTTCAGTTGATTCTATTTTTTTTTAACTTGAAAAATAAACCAATTTAAAACTCCAAAAAAGGAACAATTACAGTATATTTTATCTTGGGGAGGAATACCAATATTGTGAAGCACTTTTCAAAATCCTTTTAAGCAGAATATGAGTTGATTTAGTAGTTATGTACTCAGTGGGAGACACTCAGTGAAAAGGAACAAGTACACCTGATTCTATCTGGCTCTGCATTTTATAAGCTATGTGCATTAAACATCATTTTATTTATCTAAAAATGGGATAATAGTGTATACTTTGAGGAGTTATTTTGAGAATCAAAGATAGCATATTAAAAGCACTAGCACATCTAGGATGCCTTTTTACCACCTGGACTTTATATGTTCATTCATTACGCAAATATTTAAGCAGATTTCTACCTTGGGCCAGGCATTGGGAACACAAAGGTGGATATGGCACAGGTCCTCACAAAATTTACACCCCCTCCCTTTTCTTCTGGCTAAGGCTGCTTGTCCCTTAAGATGCCTCCAGTAAGCAATCACCCATGCCCTAGGCCTTCTCCCTGCCTCCCTCATCTGGTTCATGTGTTCCCCTTCTGTGAACTCAGAGCACCCTGCGTTTACTTGCATCATAGCACTTCCCCGTACCAATTTTTCTCCCCAGCAGACTAAACTCTTGAGGGCAAGTACTGTGTGCTAGCCACTTTTTTATACCCAGCACACGGCTTGGTACAGAGTAGGTACCAGGAAAGGATAATTAAACCAACAGCGCCCTCCGGTGGCTTACGTCTGCAAATACAATCTTTTATGCCTTTCAAGGATGAATAAAGCACAGCCCATACATAGGAAAGGCAAGTTATTCTTTCTTTTAATACTGGGAAAGGAAATATAGGAGAATATGTGGTGTCCTAGAATCTAAGATGTTATTCCATCTTTCCAAATATTTCATAATTCATTGAACAATATTTAAATGACACAACAGGTAAAAAGAACTACTCTGAGTAATTGTATAAAAAGAAAACCTAAGGGAACTTTGTTTTATGTACTGAAGAAATGCAACATACTATACAATTTTTCATTATACCAACATACTCTCATTCATTCATTCAACAAATATCTATTGAGTACCTATAGTGTGGCAGGTATCATTCTAGGTGTTGGAGATGCAGTAGTGAACAAAATAAATTCTTTAACTTTAAGGAGCTCACATTCTAGGGGGAGAGACACATGATAAATAAATATATAGTTATTAGGGAGTATAAGTGCTATGGATAAAAATAAACTAGGGTGCAGAGTGAGGGGTGAGAGAGAGAGATTGGGATTATCCTTAAGTGTGATCTGGGTTAATGCTTTGATGCAGTCACAGTGAGGAAAATGTTATCCACTTTCCTGCCTATGTTTGCTTTGTAAGCACTGTGTTCTCCTGAATGCATCATTGTAAGAAAGTAATGAATTCTTTGTAGCTCAGTAAGGTGATAAAGCTGTTTATAACAACTTCTGGATAATTCAGATCTCTGCGTTGCTCCTCACTTCTCCTTCTCATCTCCTTTGCACAGAAAGTGACAGAATGTTAAATGAAGCCAAACTCAGACTCTTTGCTCTGATGCTGTGGAGTATGAAAGGGTGGGATAGTGATCACCTGAGTGCTCCTGGGCAATAATGGGGAGTGGGAAGTTTACTGTACTCTCCCACTTCTTTAAGCACTGTGCCTGCCTTCTCACTCCACCTTTGTTCTCAACTAAGATGTAAATCAGCAATGGTTAAGATGTTACTATAGTGCTAAGATCCTGAAATTTAGTCCAGGGACTCTCAGAGACTCAAAATGATAGTCCAGCTCTGCATGATGTATCTGAAACCCCCATTTCTAGCCTTATTTCCCTCCACTGCATCTGTCCGGCTGATCTACTTTACCCTGGCTTGTCTCTACTTTCCTGCCTATGCTTTTACTTCTGCTATTTATATCATTCTCTCTGCCTAAACTTCTCTACTTTTAAGTCTCCTTTCTGCTTCTTCAAGTCTTGCTCTTCCTTTAAGACGAGCTCAGCCACGTGAAATCTTCCTCAATCCTGACTGGCCTTCTCCACAGGCAAAATTAGTCTTCTCTTCCATATGCTCTCATAAAGCTTTAATTTTTCTTTTTTTTTGTTTGAGACAGAGTCTCACTTTGTTGCCCTCAGTAGAGTGCTGTGGCATCACAGCTCACAGCAACCTCCAACTCATGGGCTTAAGCAATTATCTTGCCTCAGCCTTCCAAGTAGCTAGGACGATAAGTGCCCACCACAATGCCCAGCTGTTTTTTGGTTGTAGTTGTCATTGTTGTTTGGCAGGCCCGGGCTGGATTTGAACCCACCAGCTCCAGTGTATGTGGCTGGCGCCCTTAGCCGCTGAGCTACAGGTGCAGAGCCATAGAACTTTAATTGTATTCTATTACTTGTTCTGCTAGTCCTTAAATTATAATTAGTTGTAGTCATACTCATCCTTTCCACTGATTCTGAGTGCCTTGAAGGCAGAAGCTGAATCTTTTTTATCATTGTATCCCACTCAGGGAGCCTGGCATCATTTTTTCTACCTGGTAGGTGCTCAATAAATGTTCGCTGAAATAAAAATTTCCCCAAATGATCTTTAAGTACTGGGATTTCAAAATCTTCTATGTGGAAGGGGAAGATCTATTTGGACAGAAGATTTCAGGGAATAAACTAGATTGACATTGACTGTACAGAATGGAGGACATGAAGATGGAGATGCCAATGAGGAATTCTGTTGCCACATAAATGCATTTCACTTGTGTCTGGGTATATGGGATCATCTACCACTTTATACATATTATCCTCCACCTGAACATTGGTCTACAGGACTGATGGATGTGATTAAGCTGAGGCAAAAGTGCAAATGAGGAAGTTTCTTATGGGTGGGTTAGAGGGAAGGCTGATGAACCCAAGAATAAAAGGCATAGACAATGAGTGTATGGGTGATCTCTCAAAAAACTATCAAATGAGTTCTCTGAGAGAAGTTTAGGGTAAAAAGGTCTAGTCCATTTATACTAAAATACAGAATAGAAACAATCACCAAAATAACTTTGCAATTTCTTAAATCTTTGCAATTCGAGATTTTTGTGAACCCCCATGTATTTATTTCTTTGTAGTGAACAGCAGTAAAATCCTTCCAGTGGGTGACTCGTGTGTTTGTATAAGGATACAAAATCGGGGAATACTAGGTCTTACTGTGCAGCTAAGTCTTTGGGCTGGGAAGTAGGAAAGAACTTGCAAATCAAATTCTTACTGCTTTGGGGGAGAAAGTAAAAGAGCAGAGAGTGGAGGAGAGGCCCTGGAGACCTACCAGGGAGCCTGTGTTCCCTAGTGCTTAGACCTTGGAAGATTGAGGCTGAGACCCTTAGTCTTAAAAATCACAAACTGTCACTTTTTGTAGTGGGTGGATTTACAAAAAGTTGCTACGATTGATCTAATGAGGATAGATTTTTTTCCATAGACATAAAGCCATTCAGTCAAACCCACTATCCCAAACAAAGAACAAAAGTCAGATAAAGAGCTGAGATCTTTTACAAACTAACCAAGTAGCCAAGGACACTTACCAAGATAACACCAGTTATTTTCAACTAATAACAAACAAACGAAACATCTCATTGTATTTTTCAAGCAAACGTACAAACAAAGAAAATACAAGGGATTTCAAGTACCCTCCGAGCAATTTGAGTTGTTTTATTCACATCATGAAGACACTTTTTCCCTGAAGTATTTGCTGTTCAGAAAACACATAAGGACCCTGCTCTTTGGGGCTGCTTCTTGACATGGAAAGATTTTAATGTCACTGATTCACCTTTAGTTTGGGATTTGTGCCTCTTCAGCCAGCTTTCCATTCTATTAGTTGTGTCTAGTTGCTTCATCTCCCCTGATTTGACGGTCCAAAAAACCCTTCCCACCCTAGCTCTCTCTCTCTTCATCTTACATTTTCTCTAAAAAATACACACACTGGAATATATTTTCTTTCTTTTTTTTCTTTTTGAGACAGAATCTCAAGCTGTTGCCCTGGGTAGAGTGCCGTGGCATCATAGCTCACAACAGCCTTCAACTCTTGGGCTCAAGCAATCCCGTTGCCTTAGTTTTTCTATTTTAGTAGAGACGGGGTCTCACTATTGCCCAGGCTGGTCTCGAACTCCTGAGCTCAAGCAACCCACCCACCTCAGCCTCCCAGAATGCTAAGATTACAGGTCTGAGCCACCTGGCCTGGGCCTGCAGTATATTTTCCAATATTTGGTGCTCTTCTTTTGATTTTTTGCTTTGCTAAATCAATCAATAGATGTTTCTCAAGTGTTTGTTATTTGAAGGCTTTGTGCCAACTACAATAAGAAGAACAAAGGAGCATTAAACCTTTCTTCAAGGAGCTTGTTGTCTGATCAAAGATTTTCAAGCAAGGGAGTGCTTCTCATTTTTTATATTTCCTATCTGTTCCTGTTATCCTTCTTGGATGGCCTTGTTCACATCACAATAGCCTCCTAAATTTTTCTTAATCTTAATCTTACCATTACCCCCCCTAACCCCATTAAATCAATCCTATTTTATCTTCTTTAAAAAAGAAGTATGGTCATTCACCCCACCTTATCTTTCCTCCTCTCAAAAGATTTTTCAAAGACACCATGTTGTCTAAAGAACAAAGTTCAATCTCATTTACTTTGAAATTTCCCTCCTTTCTACCTTTTAAATCTAAGTCTCATTAATATTTCACTTTAAGGTTCAATCCAAGTCCTGTTCCATTCATATATCTTTCTTCTACTTCCCCACCATGAATGATGTTTCCTTTCAATTTATGCAAATTATAGTCTACATCAATTAATTGATATTTAATTTAATGCTATCCTGATTACTTTGTTTTATATGATTGTGACTCTTCCCCATCCAGATTGTAAATTGACTGAAGGAAAGGCCTTAGCATAATGCATTGCACACAAAAGATGCTTAATATGTCTTTGATGTGGTGGTGATGGCTTCCCTGCTTTCAAGGTAGAGGGAAGATTATGAGGATGGGTGACAAGGATCGCTTGGGGGTAGGGACATTAATTAAGGAGGCTCTTGCAGTAATAGTCCAAAAGAGTGATAAGGGCCTCAACCAATTGGTTCCTTGGCTCGAATACATACTGTATTACCAAAAGAACTTTAGTGAGATGGAAAAAGAAAGACAAGAAGGACTTTGAGACTATTGAGAATTTATATGGGGGATAAGGGAGAAGCAGATGTCAGAGTTTACTAAACCTGAGTAACTGCAATAATGATAGTAGCACTGACAAAAATAAAATAGGAAATCAGACCTGGGGGGGGGGGAGTTGATAAGTTTGTTTTTAGATATACTGAGTTTAGGGTAACTTGAGTAACCATGGATATATCTAACAGTCAGTAAAAGATATCTTTTTTCAAAAAAAAAAAAATATATTATCTTTTTTCCATTCAATTCTATCCAGCAACTATTTACTAAACATCTATTATATGCCAGTCACGAAGCTAGAGATAGATTTAGTCTAATTAGACTCAGCCCTTGGCCTCTAGAACTCACGTTTGAGTGGGGAAGGTAGACTAAACAATTATTATGACATAAAGTAATAAATGGTATAATTGAACTATATATATATAAAGTACAATGGCAGTATAACTAGGGGGACCAGGGATGACAGAATAAAGATGGATGATTCAACAGAGACGATGATTGTCCTAAATTGAAGACAGGATTGTTGTTACTCTCAACTGGAGAGGCAGTATGTATAATGGTTAAAGGTATGGACTCAACTTCCTGGGTCTAAATCCCATCTTTACCACTTAGTAGCCTTGAGCAAGTCACTTCATCTCCCTGTGTTCTGATTTCCTCATCTGTTAAATAGAGATCACAGTACCTACCACATAGGGTTGTTTTGAAGATTGAGGGACCTAATATGTGTAAATCGATTAGAGCAATGCCTGGCATATAGTGTTATGTAAAGGTTAGTATGTGGACTAAATTATAAGAAAGAAGGTACTACTCCATTGTGCACTATACCAGCAGCCACCTAAAAGAGAAGCTATGAAGTGTCTAAGTTTCCAGGTACTCTAAGCAAGGACCTAGGAAGAACTAGATGAATCTGTCATTTTTCATTGCATGGAGGTTTCTTGAGATAGTAAGAGATCTCCTTGGAATGGAAAATCCAATTTAGGGGATGGGAGAGGAGTCTGAGGAAAAAAAAATAGAATGGCCAGAGTGGGACCGTTCAATTCAAAGGACATAGAAGCCCCCATTGTGTCTTTTCCCCTGAAGGTAAAATTAAAGCAAAATAAGATTATCACTCACCGGCAAATGTATTTTATTTCAGTTAAGTAAGAAACAGAAAATTAGCCAACAGGGAGCTTAGAGGACGATGGGGGAGGCAGCAGGGTCCAGTGACAGGTATTTTGCTGGGGTTGGAGAATAGAGATGAATGAAAAGGAATAGCAAGTGGAAATGTGCCCTACTTTGCTATTGAAGCACATCTAGACCCTTGGGTTTTGATGCTCTCAAGTAACCCATTGTCTATTCCTCAGCCTTCTAGAGGTCTGCTTGATTGATCCTTGAATAGACTCTTGGAATGATTGTGTTTCCCTGTGTGACTGCTCTGTGTGCCACTGAAGTAGACCTCAACCTCGTCTGCCCACCCAGCCAGCACAGGGGTTTCTTTTAACAGGACTCGGTTTGAAATCTGGTTTTACCACTTACTAGCTGTGTGATTTTTATTTTTTGAGCAAGTCACTAAAATTTTCTGAACTTCAGTCTCCCTATCTGTGAAATGAGAATAAAAATTGTTCCTATATCGTAAAGTTGTTATGATAATTGCATGAAATAATTTATCTATGAAGTGCTCGGCAAGTTAAGTACTTAGAAAATGTTAGTTTCCCCCCTTCCATTCCCTTTATGTTTGGTCAGCCCAGAGGATTCCCACTTGCATTTTAGTTCCTCCTCGGGGTGCTGTATCATCTACTGTCAATAGTAATAGAGATGGGAAGAAGGAGAAATCAGTCCATGGAAAGATGATGAAGAATGGTGGCTTTTTTCCCCCCTCCAACCCTGACTTTGCAGTAGAGATAATCTGGTATAGCCCAGATAGGAAAGGTATACAGATACTGGGCAGCCCAAGGTGAGAAATATCCACTAAAACATGATGGCAACTTTGTGACAAAAACATCTGCACATATTTAATATGCATAATGTAGGGGTGTATTGCACATCTTTGGGGGGCATAACTACAAGAGGGACTCTTATCTAACAAATCAAAATATCATGACTTGGTTGTTTGTACCTTCACATTAACCTGAAATAATAAAAAATATATGTATTTAATATGAAATATCTCTGCACATTCATATATTGACAAATTAGAAGAGAACAAGAAAACTGAAATCATTTTTGTTAGCACAGTGGGAGTATGTTGTTGTAGTTTTATCTTAATATTATTGTGCCTGTGGAGGGGGATCTTTTTTTTCTTGACATACATAAATCTCCTTACGCTCTTTCCAAAAGAACAGCAGGAGGACAGGGTGTGGAGTAAAGGGAATTGCACAGTGGAAATAACATGCCCCCATCTCATCTGTCCTTCTGCCCAGCCTTCCATTAACCATCATGATCTACCAGAGGCCCGGAGATCTTCCTATCTGTGGTGCTTCAATGCCCTTGCATCATTAATATCATCATCTCTACCCTTCTTCTAGGAGTGGATCTTATGAGGGAGGTATGGAAGAAGTTGTGCATGCTTAGCTGTCAGTCCGAACCTTTTAGAACCAGCAGGGGACAAAGGCAACAATCACTGTGTAATACTCTGGACTTTCTTGGCAGGTGAATACTGCTATGCATGAGGCAAAACTTATGGAAGAATGTGACGAGTTGGTAGAGATCATCCAGCAGAGGAAGCAAATGATTGCTGTTAAAATCAAAGAGACAAAGGTAAAGCACAGCACTTCAGCAAGGCCAAGGAAGAGTTAAATTTACAAATATCAAAGTTGGATCCAAATGGTTCCAATTTGAACTTGGATCATGAAAGCAAGAAGAAATGAGGCTATAGGGAGAGAAGCAAAGAAAAAGCAATGTTTGGCCTAGTGCTATGAATCTAATAAATATGCTGGCCATTCTGGGGTGTTGAAAACGTTCTGTATTTTGACTTAGTCCTTACACAGGTGTATGTGTATGCAAAAATTCATTGAGTTGTACACTTAATATTAGGGTGCTATAATGTTAATATTACTGTTGTATAGGTCAACACAAAATGAAAGAAAAAGAAGTAATGGTAGAAATGTGGGCCAGGATCATAGAAGGAGCATGAATGCCACTATGAGGACTTTGGGTTTAATCTGAATCTGGGGGGCACTGGGAAGCCATTTTAGTTTCTTAGAGGAAAAGGACTGATTGAGGTGGCAGAGGTATGCAGGGTAGATCAGAATGGGATGATAACAAAGTCAGGAAAGCAATTTATGAGACTTACGGAATGCTCCTTGGTATGAGCTAATGAGGGCTTAAATAAGAGTAGTGGCCACCCAAATGGAAAGGAAGAAAGCATTTCTAGAAAGGAAATGATAGGAATCATTGACTTATTAGATAAAGAAGATGAGGGAGAGAGAGGAGTTAGTGAAGACTCCTATGTTTCTTAGGCTGAGAATTGAGGAATTGTGTGGTTAGGAAGGTCAGGTGTGAGCCTCCATGCAGCTATATGGTTTTAGGCTTCTTGGTGTGCTGGTCAGTGTAAATGATTATAAGCTCATGCTGTGTGTATAATGTGAGAAACTTTGAGAGCCTGGAGTGATGGATGGCTAATACTTTATGCAATGCTGGGTGGTTCCAGCTTTCCCAAGAACTGAAGTTCTTAAGAACACGAATTTGTGAACACACAGTTATGCATAATAACACATGGAGAGACTGGGCATAGTGGCTCACAACTGTAATCCTGGCACTGTGGGAGACCAAGGCAGGAGGATCCCTTGAGCTTGGGAGTTTGAGATTGCTGTGAGCTATGATGCCACGGTACTCTACCCAGGGCAACAGAATGAGACTCTCATCTTCAAAAATAAATAAATAAATAAATAAAAGAAACACTTGGAGAATCCTATGTACTCAATTTTGATATCAGGACAATTAACGACAATTAAGGTCATGGAGGGGAGGGAAAAACAGAGAGAGGGAAGGAGGGAGGGGGGTGGAGCCTTGGTGTGTGCCACACCTTCTGGGGGCAAGACATGATTGCAAGCGGGACTTTACCTAACAAATGCAATCAGTATAACTTGGCTTATTATACCCTCAATGAATCCCCAACAATAAAAAAAAGAAACACTTGGAGAAATATATACCCTATATACTTGAGTATAAGCCGAGTTTTTTCAGCACTTGTGCCAAAAAACCCGAACTTGGCACAAATTTTGTGCCAGAAAAAAATTGGCTTATACTCGAGTATATATGGTACATAGAAAGTTAGATAAATCATAAAGAACAGAGAACTTTCTATTAAACATATGAGAAAATATATTGACAGTAAAATGTAAATATTGGTCATCTGTGTGTGGTAGCATTCTTTTTATACTTTTGATTTTCTATAATGAGCATGCATTGCTTTTACAACCAGAAAAATCAATACTATCAATGCAAAGAGGAAGTGGATCAGTGAGAGTATATGCCTCTTGTAGTGGAACTGAGCAAGCTGCAGACAGGAGGAGGGAGGGGCTGGCTGGAGAGACATAGCAAATAGGGTGAGAAGGTGAGTGGTTAGTACAAGCAATAAGCCTTATTTTTAAAATCACTGCAGCATATCTCCTTCATGTTGGTTTTTTATTGTTTTTAATTAAGTATTGCATGTTTTACCTTATTTTTTTCTTTTGCTAATTTCTTTAAGGTTATGAAACTGAGAAAGTTGGCGCAGCAGGTTGCTAATTGCCGCCAGTGTCTTGAACGGTCGACAGTCCTCATCAATCAAGCTGAGCATATCCTGAAAGAAAATGACCAGGCACGGTTTCTACAGTCTGCAAAAAATATTGCTGAGAGGTGAGTTCCTTATATTCTTTTGAAGTGCCTGTTCTTGTAGAAAGGGGCCAACTTAAAGTCACTTAGTTCTGTTCAGGCATATATGTAGCAGGTGGCACGTTAAGCTTTTATTAGCTGGGAAGGTAGTTATTGAACTCAGTAGTAACTTGCCCTGTGGACTTCTGGACCCTTTTCTCTGAGTCTTTAGCCCCCATCCTCCAGTTTTGTTTTGTTTCATTACAGATAGAGTCTTTTTCTGTCACCCACGCTAGAGTGCAGTAGCGTCCTCATAGCTCACTACAGCCTCAAATTCCTGGGCTCCAGCAATCCTCCTGCCTAGCCTCCCTAGTAGCTGGGACTATAGTCATGCACCACCATGCCTGGCTGTTGTTATTTCTACCTTTTGTAGAGGCAGGATCTTGCTATGTTGCACGGGCTGGTCTTGATCTCCTGGCCACAAGCGATTTTCCCAACCTCAGACCTTGGACTCCCAAAATGTTGGGATTACAGGCAGGAGCTACCACAATTGAGCCGCCAGTTCTTTTAAGGCACAACTCACACTAAGCCTAGCTGCTGCCATAACTTCCTGCTGCTCACTCAGGGCTTGAACTTTCTATGATGTAATTGGGGAAGAGAAACTTTTGGCTATATTGACAGGTGTGTACCCTTCCCAGTCTACATTCACTTTCTGTTGCTTTCATTTAGTTATTCCTCAGACAAATCCTTTAGAACAAGAATCCTTAGGCTCTTATTTAATCACTTACCTTTTGAAAATTTGATGAAAGTATGAACCTTCCTCCACAGGAAAATAATGCATTTTAGATATATGTATAGGCAGAGAATTTTGTATACAATTTCAAAGGACTCATGGACCCTCTAAAACCCTTCTGTAGACTGTTGGCAAAAAATGAATTGTCTGGAACACTGGTCAGTATAGTCACCAAGGTTTCAAAGGGCTACAGTGGCTCATTAGGTCAGATTGATCTCCTTATAGCTCCCTCTCATCTACTGAACAGTTGGCTTCCACCCTCACAGTATTCCTCCTATTGCCCCTGCCATCATTCTGATGACTTTACTGGCACTCACATGGCTGACCCATCTAATGCTCTAACCATTTAGATTCCTTAAAATCCCCTCCTCCAGAGACTCTCATCTCTGCTCCACCTCATCCATCCACTTCCATGGACCACATGCTGAACCTCATTATCAGAATTGCACTGAAATCATAAATTAAAATATCCCATTTTCTAACCATAACTCAGAACTTTTTTTTTTTTTTTTCTTCAAATACATCTATTTTTAACTTCTTTGGGTCCTCTAAGTCCTGACTCCTGTACTTTCTTCCTACATACCAGCTACCTCCTGTCTGATTTCTTATTTCTCTTTTCTTTTCCTTTCTTTTTTTTCTTTTTTGTGAGACAGAGTCTCACTATGTCACCCTCGGTAGAGTGCTGTGGCATCAAAGCTCACAGCAACCTCAAACTCTTGGGCTCAAGCGATTCTCTTGCATCAGCCTCCCAAGTAGCTGGGACTACAGGCGCCCGCCACAACACCTGGTTATTTTTAGAGACTAGGTCTTGCTCGTGCTCAGGCTGATCTCAAACCTGTGAGCTCAGGCAGTCCACCTGCCTCAGCCTTCCCAGAGTGCTAGGATTACAGATGTGAGCCACCACATCTGGCTTCTTATTTCTCTTTTCAATATCCCAGTTTCCTTGGACAGTTTCCTTGCCTCATGGTCTTTTTATCACACCAACCTGATAAAATCCCACCCCTGAATCAGTTCCACTGTTCCCACCATTTTTGTGTCTATATTTAAGATGCAGAGCCCTACTGGTGAAAATCACATAACCAAAAAGGTTGGTACTACTGCAGCACTAATTTATGACTTCTAATCTCACCTGGGCCCTCATACTGACCTGAAATCCTTCTGAGTTGCTTTGGTCAGCTTTCTTTTTAACTTGTTCTCTATAATGAATATTTCAAATCTTTGTAGTCACCTCAGAATTCTAACCCTGCCACATTCGTGCTTACACTCAGCAATGCCCTCTTGTTTACAAAGAACAGTATGTGTGAAATGACAAATATCTCACTTCTCTTGTCAAAATGCTGGACACACATACATTCATATCTAATTCTTCCTCTTTTCTTCTGGTTATAATGGAGGAGATCCCTTCATTTGTGCTTTGGTTACATGCCCTCTTTTTTCCATAGTATCAATTTCTTCCCCTCTATAGTTAATTTCACTTCCAGTTTAAAACCCACTCATTTCTCTCCTACCTTAAAACAAACAAACAAAAAAAAAACCACAAAAAATAAATCTATAACTTTCTTAACTAACTAATTAATTAATTAATTTTTAGAGAGAGTCTCACTTTGTTGCCCTTGGTAGAGTGCTGTGGCATCACAGCTCACAGCAACCTCAAACTCTTGGGCTCAAGCGATTCTCTTGCCTCAGCCTCCCGAGTAGCTGGGACTATAGGCACCTGCCACAACTCCTGGCTATTTTTTTTTTTTTTTTAAGAGACGGGTCTTGCTCTTGCTCAGGCTAGTTTCCGGCTGATCTTGAACTCCTGAGCTCGGCCTCCCAGAGTACTAGGATTACAGGTGTGAGCCACTGCACCTGGCCTCTTTGGGTGTTTCATTTTGGATAGTTATATTGATATGTTTTCAAGTTCATTAACCATTTCTTTTATTTTTTTTTTTGAGACAGAGTCTCACTATGTCGCCCTTGGTAGAGAGCCGTAATGTCACAGCTTACAGCAACCTCAAACTCTTGGGCTTATGTGATTCTCTTGCCTTAGCTTCCCAAGTATCTGGGACGACAGGCACCCGCCACAACACCCTGCCATTGTTTGGAAGGCCCTGGGCCGGGTTCCAACCTGCCAGCTCTGGTGTGTGTGGCCGGCGCCCTAATCACTGAGCTATAGGCACTGAACCCATTAACCATTAGGCATCTTATACGATGCCTAATTTGCCATTAACTTCCTCCAGTGTGTTTTCTATCTCAGATATTATAGTTTGAGTCTTTTTTATGTCTTCCATATCTCTTAAGATATTCAGCCTTCCCTCTACCTTTTTGAATACATGGAATACAGTTACAATAGCTGTTTTAATGACCTTGCCTGCTAATTCCAACATCTGTGTCAGATCTGTGTCAGTTTTGATTGGTTGATTTTTCTCCTAATTATGTATTTTCTAGACTTGTTTGCATGTCTGGTAATTTTTCACTGTATGCCAGACTTTGTGAATTTCCTCTTGAGTGTTGTGTATTTTTATATTCCTATAAATATTCTTAAGCTTTGTTGTGGGACACAGTTAAGTTACTTGAAAATATCTTGATCCTTTTAAGTCTTGCTTTTAAGATTTGTTAGATGGGATTGGAGCAGTGTTTAGTCTAGAGACAATTTTTTTTTATTAAATCATAGCTGTGTACATTATTGTGCTCTCGGGGCACCATACACTGGTTTTATAGACCGTTTGACACATTTTCATCACACTGGTTAACATAGTCTTCCTGGCATTTTCTTAGTTATTGTGTTAAGATATTTACATTCTACATTTACTAAGTTTCACATATACCCTTGTAAGATGCACCGCAGGTGTAATCCCACCAATCACCCTCCCTCTGCCCCCTCCCTTTCCCCTATTCTTAGGTTATAACTGGGTTATAGCTTTCATGTGAAAGCTATAAATTAGTTTCATACTAGGGCTGAGTACATTGGATACTTTTTCTTCCATTCTTGAGATACTTTACTAAGAAGAATATGATGGAACTGGAACATATTCTTCTAGAGACAATTTTTTCCCACTACTTAGGCAAAACCCTTTTTTGAGTATCTACCCAGTGTGCCATGAATCAGGAGAATTTTCTGTTTAGCTGATAGAAACAGTACTATTCCTGGTCCTGTATGAATTGTTCCCTCTAAGCTTTTTGGGTGGCCATTTCCCCAGCATTGAGTAGTTTCCTCACATGCATGTGCTGATCAGTATTCTACTAGAGGAAAAACCTCTGAAGGTCTCCAGAATTCTCTCTCTGGGGCCTTTTCCCCTCTGGTACTCTGCCCTATTGTACACCAGTCAATTTAGTCTCCCTGGATTCTCAGCTCTATTTAATTTTAGGGAATTTATCAAGCTCTGCTTGGATTTCTCTTTCCTATACCATTTTAACCCCATCATTTCTTTGAACAAATGCTCTCATAGTTTCTTAAGAAAGATTGGGGTATGTAGAATAAATTTTAAATAACTTTTTGTCTGAAAAATACTTTTTTTTTTGAGACAGGGTCTCACTGTGCTGCCTTTGGTCGAGTGCTATGGCATCACAGCTCACAGCAACCTCCAACTCCTGGGTTTAGGTGATTCTCTTGCCTTAGCCTCCCGAATAGCTGTGACTACA
>CAUYPK010093039.1:0-19312 GCA_963574355.1 Loris lydekkerianus | reverse complement strand
ATCATGGGGCATCATACTCTAGCTTCATAGACCGTTTGACACATTTTCATCACACTGGTTAACATAGCCTTCCTGGCATTTTCTTAGTTATTGTGCTAAGACATTTACATTCCACATTTACTAAGTTTCACATATACCCTTGTAAGATGCACCGGAGGTGTAATCCCACCAATTCACCTCCTTCTACCCTCCCTCCCTCCCCTCCCTTTCCCTTTCCCCCTATTCTTAGGTTGTAACTTGGTTATAGCTTTCATGTGAAAGCCATAAATTAGTTTCATAATAGGGCTGAGTACATTGGGTACTTTTTCTTCCATTCTTGAGATACTTTACTAAGAAGAATATGTTCCAGCTCCTTCCATGTAAACATGAAAGAGGTAAAGTCTCCATCTTTCTTTAAGGCTGCATAATATTCCATGGTGTACATGTACCACAATTTATTAATCCAATCAAAGAAGAACAACCAACCCCACTGGCCCTGCCCCTTCTCTCTTTCCTCCTGTCATTAATGTGGTTCTGATGAGGTTGACAAGAATGAAGGAAATGTGTACAGGACCATGAAAACGCTGGTTGACATCTCTGGGCCACTGAACCAACACCTACAGCTGCCAACCCCAGGACCTTCATAGTATGGCTTTCCATTAGGTGTATCCAAGGACACTCCTAACTGTGCAATGGTTTAGGACAGGGGGTGGCAAATTGCAGCCCTCAGGGCAAATCCAGACTTCCACTTGGTGTTGTAAATCAAGTTTTATTGGGACACAGCCACGCCTATTTTTTGTCATCTATGGCTGCTTTTCTCCTACAATAGCAAAGTTGTTGGAACAGAGACCTTCAGGTACATGAAGCTTGAAATATTTGCTCTCTGGCCCTTTAGAGAAAAAGTTCATCAACTTCCTTCTCTGTTTCTTTTTTTCTATCTTTCACCTCTGGCCCAGTGCTGGTACACAAAAGAATGCAATAGTCGTTTGATATAACGGCAATAGGATTAGATGCTATTTATTGAGCACTATTTGTCAGGGGCTATGCTAAGCACGCTTCACTTACTTTCTTTATCTTCAGGAGACCCCTACTGCTTATAACCACTGCCTCCCCCACTCTACAAAGGTAAGACTAAGGCTGAGAATCACGAAGGGACTAGCCCAAGGTCACAAAACAAGTGAAGGGCAGAGCAGCCCTCCAGAATAGGCTTGGCAGACTTCAAAGACGATGCTCTTCACCTCCACGCCCTTCTGGCCTCCCAGCTGTCCAGGCGAATTTGATCAGAGAGTGTCTTTCATGAGGCAGGACAAGGCTCATCATCCCCATCTTCACACTGCCCTCTGTGACCTAGGTTTATAAACTATTTTTTTTCATCACACCTCACTAGAAAAAGGAACCTCTTGGCAAATTGAAAACAATGACTCTAAATCACTGAAGCACAGGGTTTTTACGGCTACCAAATCAAAACAGAAGATATTGTAAATCTCCCCTTGTGGATTAGCTGAGAAGCAACTTTGCATCCTTCAGGACTGGGTCATTCTTCCCCTCTGCCCACACCAAGACATGTCCAGAGGATGGGAAGTCTGTCTTCTGCCTGTCAGCACCCTCTAATTCCAAGACAGGAATCTTTTCTTATCTTTTGCTTAAAAAATAATAAGAATAATAATCCTTCATGCTGACCGGGGTGTTCCCACAGCATAACTTAGCTCTCAGCAGAAGACAAGCACATCCCTGTGCCCATCTCAGAGACCTACTGCCCAGATGTCCAGGGGGTTGTCCACAAATCACTCAGCTGCCTCTGAGGGTGGGGTAAGATCGGGCCAGGCATTTATCGCAGCATGGTATCTCTTCAACAGCTTGATTTGTGATCTTGTTGCAAGAGGAGAGATACTTACAGATCAAGTTAGTTTAAACATTGTTGGCGGAAATCCCATGGGGTTTCTCTTGGTAGACTAAAAAGGGTCCAAGAAAATCAGCCTGGGTTTTAATTTAAATTTCTGCTCAATTCATTGATAAGCATAAGCTAAGAGAAGTGAGAACTAATTAATAGCCAGTGAATGCTTACTATGCAGCCCAAACAGTGTGTGCTTTCATCCAGTGGTGACATATTGGGTGCACATGTCTCAGACCTGTTCTAAGCACCAGGCACATAATCATTTAACTCTAACAGCAGCCTTACATGGTGGGTATGATGGGTTTTGTATATGAGAAAAAATGGGGCATAGAGAGTGTGTTAGTTATCCATGCCTGCTAACAAACATCCCCCAAACCATAATGGCTCAAAACAAATCAAACATTTCCCCATTCCCCACCCCAGCCCCCAGCCGCTGATAATCACCTTTCTCTCTAAGGGTACAAAGTACTCAATACTAATATGAAGTCAGTAGGCCAGTGGTTCTCAACCTTCCTGAGGCCTCCTAAGGCCGTGACCCTTTAATACAGTTCCTCATGTGTGGTGACCCCCAACCATAAAATGATTCTCGTTGCTACTTCCTAACTATAATTTTACTACTGTTATGAATCATAATGTAAATATCTGATATGCAGGTTGTATTTTCATTGTTACAAAGGGATCATGACCTGCAGGTTCAGAACCCCTGAAGTAGATCATCAATTCATGCCCATGTAGGAGAAAAACTCATTTCAATTCAAGCTGGGGGGAAGGGTAATGAGGGAAGAGGGAGGGGGAGTTTGGGGTGCTTTCACAGAATGGGCACAATGTAGGGGTATCTGGCACACCTTTTGGATGTGGGACACAACTACAACAGAGACCCTACCTAACAAAGTCAAATGTTGTGGGTTAGTTGTTTATACCCTCGCATTAACCTGAAATTTGAAAAAAAAAAATGTTCTAGCTAGACAGGAGGACTATGTTTTATGTTTTAGAGCTCTGCTGCACAACATGGTAACGATAGGTGATAGCAATGTATTATACATTTCAAAATTACTCAAAGAATACATTTCAGATGTTCTTATCTCAAAAAAAGACAAGTATGTGAAGTGATGGATATGTTAATTAGCTTGATTAAGCATTTTACAACATGTACATATATCAAAATACCACAATGTATCCCATAAACATATACAAGTACTATTTGTCAATTAAAAATAACTTTTTTTGGGCGGCACCTGTAGCTCAGTGGGTAGATCACCAGCCATATACACCAAGGCTGGCAGGTTCAAACCCAGCCCAGGCCAGCTAAAACAACAATGACAACTGCAACAACAACAACAACAAAAAAAAACAAAACAAAAAAAAACAGCCGGGCCTTGTGGTAGGTGCCTGTAGTCCCAGCTACTTGGGAGGCTGAGGCAAGAGAATCACTTAAGCCCAAGAGTTTGAGGTTGTTGTGAGCTGTGACACCATGACGCTCTACCTAGGGTGACACCTTGAGAGTCTGTCTCAAAAATAAATAAATAAATAAATAAATAGCTTTTTTCAAAAAATCAAGGATTTATTTACCTCATGATTCTGCAAACCCATTGAGGGTTTTTCTGCCCTGATCAGGCTCTCTCAAGCAGCTTATGGACAGGCTGATGGTTGGATGGTCTGGGATGGCCTCACTCAACCTGTCTGGGAGCTGGAAGGCTGTTAGCTCAGGCATCGGACCACTTGACTCTCTGTCCTCCAGTCAGCTTGCCTGAGCTTCCTCACATGGAGGCAGGATTCCAAAGCAGCAAGAGGGATGAGCCCACAAGCAATTCTCAAATCTGTACTGGTATCTCATTTGCTAAGCATCCCACTGGCCAAAGCAAGTCACATGACCAATTCCAGAGATCCCGTAGAAGAGAACCTCCCAGGGTGCAGGTGAAGAGAGATCTGTATACGTTGGGGCCACTACTGCATCCATCAACCACAGAGAGTGCTGTGGCTTCTCCAAGACTTAACAGCTAATAAGTGACCAGCGTAGAATTTCAACCCAGATAGTGCAACTCCTGAGTTTGCATTCAAAAGTGCCATGCTATTCAATAGTTATTATTAAATGCATTATTTCATTTAATTCTTTTAAAACCATGAAGAGAAAGCTAACCTTATTTTTACTTAAAAAAAAAAAAAAAACATAAAAAACCCCAGAGGTGTAGTGATGTTATATAATTTGCCTGAGGTCATACAGCTGGAAAATGGGGTTAATATGACTCATGTATATAAATTATTTTCTTCCATTTTTACACATTAAAAACTTACACAAACAAACTAACATCAGTCCCTGGGTGAAAGTCATTTCCAAAATCAGTTTAAATGCCCACAGTATAAATTACCTGTTAAATTCTAGATCACATTATGTTTAATAGTATTGTATCTTACTCAAATTCACTTGAGGTTATGGCTACTTGCATTTGGGGATAAAAACTATGCAAGATATTTCTCCATAGTATGACTTATAGGTATTTCTTCATACCATTTTATGTTCTCCAAATTTATATTATTCAATCTTATCCATTCCCTATAGTCAGACATTAAGATAATCTCAACATTTTGCTAAATTATACTGTGATTAATATTCTCCCATATAAAACTGCATTCCCCATCTTAAGATCATTTTCTCAGTAGTGGAATGAGAGTAGTAGGGGTCACAAGGCATGAACATAATCAAGTCTCTTGATGCACACTGCAAATTTTCCTTCCAGGAAAGATGTACAAGTTCATGCCTAAGGATGCTCATTGCATCTCAACCTCACTAGGAGCAAGGTTACCTGACTGTTAACAGAAGGTAAAAAGCAAGCATGGATAGGTCCGTTGGATTATTTCCCACGTGTGATGGCTTCGGCTCTTGATAGAGTGACTGCATCTATTTTCACACCATGAGAGCCTTTACACAGTGCCCTGACACTCCAAGACCATTGATGAAGACCTTCTCCATCCTTGATTAGCTCCACTAGGATTAGCTGACTCTCTGATACTCTTTCCCCCACATGTTTCTTTCTTACTACTGCATGTTTTATAAATCTCATTGTCCTTGGCTATGAACAACTTCCGCTAAGTGTTTCTCCAGCCTAGAAACTCGAGCTGTTATTGTTTTCTGTTTTCTTTGTCCATCTCTGCCCTGATCCATTGTCTATTGATTTCATAGTTTGCTGCCTCTTTTCTAATAGCCAGCCTAGTGGTTGGGAGGGGATCCTGTTTTCACTACTATATCCTGCCCACATCATGTGTTATCGTTTCATCCTTATCAGAGCCCTGGGAAGAGGGAGAAAAACGGGAACTCGCTGAAGTTAAGAGGTTCTCTCAGTAGTTCAGGGCTCATTGGTGAACATAAGCCTGACATCACTCTTTCTCCCTCATCTCCAAAGGAGGAGAAATTAGGTGTGGAGCCACCAATTGAAAAGCTAATGTAACCAGCAAGTCATGAAGTTCTGGGGACCTGCCCAAGGGGTGTGAACACAAGCAAAGAAAGGAAGTGACTGAATATGAAAACCTAATGAAGGAAGAACTACCATTAAAAGAAAGCTATTTGGGGAAAATATGTTTCAAATGAAAAATGAAGCCAAAATATAGAGGAAAAGACAAAATAAAGAGTAGTGAGTCTCCAGTTGCCCTTAAAGCCGATAACTCTATACCTCCTACCCTCAGTCTCATAAGCTAAGCTCCCCTTGGTTCTGCAGATCCCAGCTGAAGTCAAGCTTCTGTCACCTGCCATAGAAGAGTACTGAGTTTCACGTCCACATTGCTACTTCAGACCCACACGCAGAAACACATGCAGAAAGCAAGATGGTAGACTCTTTGAGTTGGAGTGTGCTTTGTTAGTGTCCAAGACCTTGCTACCAGCAGGATCTGTCCTCCTATGTCTCCCAGTGGAGGTCTCTCCTATTACTGATAAGAACCTTCAATGTTTCTCCAGTCTGCCTGGCTCACCAGGCATCAAAAAAAATCTCCATGCCAAAGTTTTAGTTCTTTGGAGCTGTATAAATTCACTCCCTTGGGTTGCGGGAGCAAAGGTTGGGTTGTGAAGGGCTTTAATCAATAGTGCATGAGCCTAAAGAATGGGCAGGAATCAACAATATATTTCCACACTCAACTTTTTTTCACCTCAAAACAACATCATCAGAACATTCATGCCAGACTGCAATTGCAAAAGTCAAATTAAAAAAAAAAAAAAGCTATTCTTCTCTTCCTTGCCCTCTAATAAAAGGCAAATTGTGCTAACCATATGGAAATGAGAAAGAATCAATTAGAAAAACTCAGAAAAATATGGTGTTTCATAGCGGTGGGTCTCTTTTCCATTTTTGCAACAAAAGTCACTTGCAGTTTTTAGGATGGGTCTGTAGAAAGACATGTGACAAATAAGAAATAGGATGAGAGGTTATATTCAGAACTCAGAGTATGAACATCTGCATTTATGCTGTAAGAAATTCCTCTGTTAGTTCATGAAGTACAGTAGCTGCCCTCAGTCCACGCTATATAGCAGACTCATGGTGAATATATGACCATTGGTTAGGTGGTAACAACCCTCAATGCCAGATGATTCCAAAGGGCAGCCCATCTGAGAACCACTGAACTTCATTATGTGTCGAGTCTAGGTACTTTTTAAATATCCCATCGTCCCAAATAGTTTTTCCTAAAATTGGTGATGATGTTAGCACTGAGGCTCACATTAGATGAATGAGTAGACAGAACTATTCTACTAAAATCCTTAATTCTGTGGATTTAGGAATATTCTTTGACTTCTGGAAACTGTTTCAAATGAGAAATGGTAAGAAATATAAAATATAAGAAATAATTCTTACTTTTTATTAACTTATTAAATCAGTAACTCTTTTTGTTTCGTGTGTCCAAAGTTTGTTATCTAGTAGACATTTGGGGTATTGCATTGGCTAAGACCCAGACTGTGATCTTAAGGAGATCACTGTTCACTGGGGTGACACCAATAAAATTAAATTAGAACAATGAAGTGCAGGGTCAGAATACAGTGTGATAAGTGCCATGAACATAGTGGGCACAGGAGAACTGTGAGAGAAAATTAATAGCCATGTAGAGAGAATGAGCCAGTGCAGCTCCTCAGCAGGGGGGTGAGGTTGAAGTGAGATGGGAGCATGAACATGAAGACATGCCAGGAGGTGGGTCTGGAGAGGTTAGAGGAGACTAGATCAGTGGTTCTCAACCTGGCTGCAAGTTAGAATCACCTGGGGAGCAATTAAAAAATTATAAAGGCCCTGCTTCCACCTGAGACCAATTAAATCATAATCTTTTGGTGGTGAAACTTAGACATCATTTGTGGTGTCATCTTTTTAATCTCTTCAGGTGGTTCCAGTGAACTGCTAGTTTGAGAAACTCTGGACTACATTATGAGGTATCTTGCTACCAATCTAAGGAATTCAGACTTTGACTTCCAAAAGTAAAGGATTCCTAATTATGGAGATCATTCAATTCAAAAAAGAACATTAAACTTGCAAACTCACTTAAACAGATCTTTAGTACCACCAATGCTCACTCAGCTCTTTGAATTATGGCAGAAAGAAAGTCAACTTCTAAAGTCAACATGCCTTCTAAAAGGCATCAGAATAACGTAAAATAGTGAAGGACAAAGCTTGTCTCAAACAGGGCTGTGTTCAAGTCCTAGCAAGAAATTTAACTTTCCCTTTGCACTTCAGTTTCATCATTTCCAACACTTGGCTAGTACGATGTGCCTATTTCATAGGGTTGCTGTAAAATATTTATTAAGAACTTACTTAATGATGGTGAATGGGAGAGACATTTAGCTGAGCTCTCCTGGAACAACAGAGGCCTCTTCATCACCTAAACTCGGAGACAAGGTAACCTGAAGCAAAGGAGGAAGTGAGAAAGGAAAAGGTACACAAGGAAGTGAACACAGAAAGCACACATGAAGTGGAACCAAAAGAAAAATTCAGGCACCATGAAGAACCAAAATAGAGCAACTCCTCCAAGGGACCACAAGACAATTTTAACACATGATCTGGGAGGCACCTGTGGCTCAAAGGAGTAGAGCGCCAGCCCCATATGCCGGAGGTGGCAGGTTCAAACCCCGCCCAAAAACCGCAAAAAAAAAAAAAAAAAAAAAAAAGGATTGGACAGAAAGGAAATTTAAAATATGGATAATTAAGACAATCAAGGAATTGGATGAGAAAATGGAAAGAACCAAAAGTCAGACGAGAGACATGTAGAATATAGAAAGGATATGGATGAGCTTAAAGAAATGAAGGAGACAATCAGGGAATGTAAAGATGCAGTAGAAAGTGTCAAAAATAGATTAGACCATGGAGAAGAAAGAACATCAGAATTAGAGGATAAAGTCTTTGAGTTAACACAAGTAGTTACAGAGTCAGAAAAGAAGAGAGAGAAAGCAGAGCAGGCTCTTAGAGAATTATGAGACGTCATGAAGTGTTCAAACAGATGGATAATAGGAATCCCTGAAGAGGAACAAGATTGTCCCAAAGGGATGGAAGCCCTACTGAAGACTATCATAAATGAAAACTTTCCACGTTTTACTAAGGATCCTGACACACTCCTTTCAAATGGTGATCGAACCCCAGGCCATCTCAACTCTAACAAAGCCTCTCCAAGGCACATTGTAATGAACATGTCCAAAGTCAAGGTGAAGGAGAAAATTCTACAAGCAGCTAGGAATAAGTGCCAATTAATCATTAGGATGACAGCAGACTTTTCAACCTAAACTTTCCAAGCCAGAAGAGCATGGTCATCCACTTTCAACATCCTTAAACAAAATAAATTTCAGCCCAGAATCCTGTATCCTGTTCACTTAGCTTCAAAATTGATGGAGAAATCAAATCTTTTGCAGATACAAAGCACTGAGGAAATTCATTATAACAAGACCAGCTCTACAGGAAATACAGACCAGTTCTCAATTCTGAACACCATAACAGACCACCACCAAAGTAAACACCTAGAAGCCAAAAGCCAGAGCTTAGCTTTCACAGTGGCACAAAGGATAAAATCACAAAACAAACTACCTCATAATAAGATGAATAGAATTCCACTGCACTTATTGATACTCTCAAAAAATGTCAATGGATTGAATTCCCCACTGAAGAGGCACAAGCTGGCCAACTGGATAAAAAAACACAAGTCCCATCCATATGCAGTCTCCAGGAGACACACCTACCCCTGAAAGAAAAATCAAGATTCAGGGTGAAGGGACGGAAAACAGTGTTTCAAGCAAATAGAAATCAGAAGAAGGGAGGGGTTGTAATCTTATTCTCAGATACAAGTGGATTCAAGCAACTTTAATTAAGAAAGACGAAGAAGGGCACTTCATACTAGTCAAAGGAACAATACAACAGGTAGACATCTCAATTTTAAATATTTATACATCTAACCTAAATGCTCCCAGGTTTATGAAACAGACCTTGAGGGGTCTGGGCAAGACGATATCCTATAACACCTTAATAGTCAGGGACTTCAACACCCCTCTGACAGAACTGGACAGATCCTCTAAACAGAAACTAAACAAGGATACAAAGACCCTAGAACAAATGGGATTAATAGACATGTACAGAACACATCATCCCAAACCAAAAGAATATACTTTTTTCTCATCAGCTCATGGCACATACTCCAAAATAGATCACATCCTAGGATACGAATCAAACCTCAGCAAAATTAAAAGAATAGAAATTACTCCATGTGTCTTCTGAGACCACAAGGCTATAATGATGAATCTCAACTCCAACAATAATGTTCACCCCTGCACAAAGTCCTGGAAACTGAACAATATTATACTGAATGATAGTTGGGTTCAGGAAGAGATAAAAGAGGGATTTGTTAATTTCCTCAAACATAACAACAATGAGGACACAGGTTACCAAAACTTCTGGGATACAGCAAAAGCAGCTCTGAGAGGAAAATTTATAGCACTAGACGCCTACCTTTGAAAAACAGAAGGCAAGCACATCAGCACACTCTCAAACCATCTTATGGAATTAGAAAAAGAAGATCAACATAACCCTAAGCCCAGCAGAAGAAAGCAAATAGCCAAAATTAAATCAGAGATTAATGAAATTGAAAACAAACAACCAAACAAACAAAAAAATCATTCAGCAAATTAACAAAACAAAAAGTTGGTTTTTTGGTAAAGTAAATAAAATAGATAGACCTTTGGTCAGACTAACTAGAAACAGAAAATTAAAAGCTCTAGTCACCTCAATGAGGAATGATAAAGGAGAAATATCAACAGACGCCACAGAGATACAAGAGATATAAAATCAATGCCCACAAACGGCCTTTGTATATGCCAATAACAACAAAGATGAGAAGGTAATCAAGGGCATAATTCCTTTCTCAGTAGCTTCAAAGAAAATGAAATACCTAGGAATATACCTAACAAAAGAGGTAAAGGACCTCTATAAAGAAAACTACAAGCCCCTAAGAAAAGAAATACCAGAAGATATTAACAAATGGAAGAATAAATCATGCTCTTGGCTGGGAAGTATCAACATTGTTAAAATGTCTATACCTCCCAAAGCAATCTACAGATTCAATGCCATCCCTATTAAAATACCAACATCATATTTTAAATACTTGGGAAAAGTAATTCTTTGTTTTGTATGGAATCAGAAAAAAACCATATATCCAAGGCAATTTTTAATAGTAAAAAAAAAAAAAATGGGGGCATCAGCCTAACAGACGTTAAACTGTACTACAAGGCAATAACATCTGGAACCGAATAAAAAACAAGGATATGAAGCTAACCTCTTACAGCCACCTAATCTTTGATAAACCAAACAAAGACACACACTGGGGAAAAGAATCCCTATTCTAGAAATGGTGCTGGGAGAACTGAATATGTGAAAGACTGAAACTGGCCTGCACCTTTCTCCACCCACAAAAATTGATTCAAAATGGATAAAAGACCTAAATCTAAGGCAAGAAACAATAAAAATCCTCAAAGTGTGGGGAAAACACTTGACACTATCGGCCTGGGGAAAGACTTTATGAGGAAGACTCCCATGGCAATTGCAACAACAACAAAAAATTAAACAAATGGGACTTAATTAAACCGAACAGCTTCTGTACAGCTAAGAAGACAACAACCAAAGCAAATAGACGATCTACACAATGGGAAAGGATATTTGCATATTTTGAATCAATAAAAGCTTCATAACTAGGATCTACAGAGAGCTCGAATTAAGCAACATAAAAAGAGCCAACAATCTCTTCTGTCACTTGGCAAGAGAGATGAATAGAACCTTCTCTAAAGAAGACAGACAAGTGAAAAAATGCTCATCGTTCCTAATTATTGGAGAAATGCAAATCAAAACTGCCCTGAGATATCCCCCCCAGTGAGAAGGGCTCACATCACAAAGTCTCAAAACTGCAGATGCTGGTGTGGTTGTGGAGAAAAGGGAACACTTTTACACTGCTGGTGGGACTGCAAACTAATACAACCTTTTTGGAAGGAAATATGGAGAACCCTCAAAGAGCTCAAACTAGACCTCCCATTTGATCCTGCAATCCCATTATGAGGCATCTACCCAGAAGAAAAAAAAAATTATTTTACCATAAGGACACTTGCACTAAACTGTGTATTTCTGCTCATTACCATTTACAATCGCCAAAATGTGGAAACAGCCTAAGTGCCCACCAACTCAGGAATGGATTAACAAGCTGTGGTATATGTATACCATGGAGTACTATACAGCCATTAAAAAAGATGGAGACTTTATATCTTTTGTATTAACCTAGTTGGATTAACACATTATTCTTAGCAAAGCATCACAAGAATGGAGAACCAAGAATCCTATGTACTCAATTCTGATATGAGGACAATTAATGACCTAGCACTCGGTAGGGGATGAGGGATAGGGAGAGCAGAGAGAGAGAAAGAGGGAGGGGGTGGGGAGTCATGGGGGATGTTCACTTTTGGGGGGCGGAACACTATTATAAGAGGGTCTTTATCTAAACACAAGCGATCAGGGATGTAACCTAGTTCTTTGTACCTTCAATGAATCCCCAACAATTAAAAAAAAAAAGAACTTACTTAATGACAGATTTTTGATATGCCCTATAAATAAAATAGCAAACAAAAATGACACAATGTTCATTCCTATGAAATTTACCTTCCAAAGAGGAGGGTCAGACATATCCAGTTATGAAAAGAAACACATGATCACAATTGTGTAGCTACAAAGTGATACATCTATTTAGGAGAAACTTCAGGAAGTAAGAAAATGTGTAATAGGAGAACTCACATGGGAAGAATAGGCTGGAATTTGAAAGAATAGAAACTAATTTGGAGAGAAAGGGAAATTAGAGGAAGGTGGGAAGGGAGGGGAAGCCCAGGTTGAGGGACATATATGAGCAAAGGCCCTGGGAGGTATGGTAATAATGTATACAAAGGACCCAGCAAGGTATCGAGTGAATTTAGGTGCTTAAAAGTCCATTATCATCAACGTCATCATCATTAGCCATCTTTTCTGAATTTAAACTACACAGAGGTGAGAAATAGAAATGGAAGAAGAGATTAATTGAACCAGACATGTTCTGATTGTTAAACATTTTGAAATACTGATGCTGTTGAAGGTGAAACTGCTCCCCACCCCCATGCAGTTTAAGATGAGTGCTGTGTGTTTAACAAAGGTCTCCAAGAAATAAATGCTGCTTTCATTCAAGCCAGGACAAATAGCTCACTAATGAGTGGCATGTTAATCATCAGGAGCTATCTTGACTGAATGCCGAGACTGACTTTTGCTAGCAGCCAACCACCTCGAAAGATTATCAGCTTCCCTGGCTCACTGAGAGTTGTTCCCCCAATAGCAAAATGTGCCTGAACCGTGACTACCTGTCTCCCCTCTCCGTCCATCTCTCCAGGAAGGGCTTGAGTGACAAAATGTAACAATATCCTTCGCAGACGTCCTTGGAGTTCCCTGTAAGGGCTCAGGATTAACTGGTGAACTGCAGACACCCATTGTCTCTGTACAATATGCATTTGATCAATTATTTTAATAAGGTGCATGAGGAGCTTACTTCTTCTCTTTTCTTGTGGCAAGCAGCTTTTGTGCTTCCTATACACAAATTTCCCTTTGCTTAATCTTCTGTTTTTCCTATTTCTATGGCCTAAATGTTATTTCAGTGAAAAGATGACACATGAAGTCCAACACGGTGCTGGCTCATGATAAGCCCAGGTTTCTGCTCTTCCCCCTCCACCTTACCATGTGTGCCCAGGGGCCATACAGCATGTAACTAGAGCTTGGGTCTTAGCATCAGGCCGAGCTGGACTCAAACTGCATGATTTCATCAGCTTCTGTACCCCGGGCATGCCACACTAATTCTCTAATTTTTGATTCTTCAGTTGGAAAATGAAGACCAGACCACCCTGTGGGGTTATTTTTAAGATCAGTGATCAGGGAGCTCTTCTAAGTGAAACATCGCAAGAATGGACAGCCAAACACACGTGCTCAATACCAGGTTGGATCTGATTGATCAACACTTACATACAGATGAAAGTAAATCTCAATGAAAATCAAGCTGAGGGGATGGGCAAATTCACACCTACTGGGTATGGTGCACACTGAGGGAGGCACTCTCATAAACTTGACTCAATTTGTGGGGGAAAAAAAAACTGTAAACAAAACATACATAGCCCCTAATATTCTGAAATTTAAAAAAATAAAAATAAAGTGTTAACATTAAAAAAATCAGTGATCAGAAGGCCTCCTGGCAATCGACAGTGTATGGAAGCTGTCCTTCTCACTGTTAGCACGCCAACAGTTCTGTTTCTCTATTTTGAGTTATCACCTCCTTTCTCCCAGCGAATGTAGGAAACTTTCATTTGACTTTACTACTATTATGACCAGGGATATTGTATTAGCTAGAATTCACAAGGACTCTCCTTTTCAGTCACAAAATAATTCATCATAAAGTGCTTAAGGCAGAAGCATGTGAAAGTCCAGGTGCCGTTAGCTGCAGGCACGGCTGGATCCAGATACTCGAATTATGCTCTCAAGAATCTGCTTCCTGCAGTCTCTCATCTCTGCTTTGCTCTGTCTCGGCTTCATTTTCAGGCAGGCTCTCCCCTTATACTGACAAAAATGGCCTTAGGCAACTCCAAGGTGATACAGCTCCAGTTTAGCAAGGCTAATAAAAATAAAGTAACTATTTTCCCAGTAGCTCTTGGACCTAATTCATAGACTGATTTCAATCATGTAACCATCCTTAACCTATCTCTGTGGCCTGGGATGTAATGTTCTGATTGGTCAGACTTGAGTCAGGAGCCCAAACTCTCAAGGTAGGAGGTTAGTGGGCTCCCAGAGGAATCATGGGAAGCTCTTCCCTAAAGAGGGGTTCCTAAAATACAGACAAAACCTGCTGCATTTAATTTTATCCCCTTCTGTCAAGTCCTTTCCCCATAAAGCAACTGTTGATAGGAGAGGCTCACTTTGATCAGTTGCTCAGCTGAACCCTTCCTCCTGGCCTCACCTGTTCCTCACCCAGCCTTTCCTTCCACTCGGGAAGACACCAAGCCTCCATCAATGTGCAGCATCCATACGTATTCCAACCGTCACAGCAAGAACCACTGCCAGCAAGAGAGATAATTGTAGCCAATCATTTGGCTTCCAATCACCCACTATCAAAGCATGTCAAAGCCCCTTGATGGCACAGCAATTTTATCACTAGGGAGCACCAATTTAAAGGAAATCAGCCACTTTTCTTCCTTCACTGATTTCTAGCCTCCTTCAAAGAATGAAATATACCTTACCTTGACCATAGTGACTTAAATAACCAGCAGTAACTATGGTTTCCACTAACTATCACACACCTGAGCCCAGAGAGAAAGTGCCAGGTGCGCATGCCCCCTCTCTCCATGCCTACATCCAAGGCAGACATCACTAATCAATTAGGCACCCTTTCCTGATGAACCTAGGTCTGGTTTCTGAGTACTTCTCAACACAGCAGCTGTTATGAAAAGAATGAAGTTGATTTCATTCAGATCTTGACATTATCTGCATTTATGTCTGTATCTGACAAGTTGCAATCCTCACAACAGTCCTCCCTGCAGTGTCCCCATCTCGCAGGTAAGCTGTGAAGCTCAGAGAGGTACAGAAGCTTGCTCCCCATCACAGAGCTGCGGTCTGATTCCACAGCCCATTTCTTACCCCCTCCTCCTCTATTCATATCAAAAACAGCAAATGGAAAAATTTAAAAAGAAAACAAAAACAGCAAACGGTTCATAAATCCCTGCTCAGCCAAAAACACAGGGCAGAGAAAGGGCTCAGAGTTTCCCGCCAGCCTTGAGGAATGACTGGTTTCCATTTCCCACTTCTGAAGGCATCAGCTGCCTTACCCAGCCATGCCACCGAGGAGGAGCCGTGGAGGCCACTGGGAGCCACTCCTGTGTGTCACTATTTACAAATGACACCAGAGCTGGCACCAGCACTGCCCTCCTTATTAGGAAGAGCAATAATGGTATTTTGAACCCATGACGTGGAAGCAACTCTCAGTTTTCCTTTCCCAAGCAAAGTGGGCAACAGCAGCAGGTCAGAGCACCTCACACTCCTCTGTGATGCCAGAGGAAATCTGCGAGACAACTGAGCTCTCGCAAGAGGCGCTCGGAGCATCCACTCCAAGGCAAGGGAAAGGAAAAGAGCACCCATTTTCAATACAAGCAAAGCAAAATGAAATAAAATAACCTGCCTTGTACTTCCCAGAAATTGCTCTGAATGCCTGTTCTTCCCCTGCCTCCTCCCTTCCACCTTTCTTAACACAAAAAGCTATAGAGCTACACAGAGTAAGAGGTTTGGGTCTGAATCCTGTATTAATCATTTGCTGCCTGAATAACCTAGATAAGTGCTTCAGCATGTCTGTGCCTCAGTTTCCCCATCAACACAGTGGTCATAGTAGTATTTCACACTTCATTGCAGAGCTTCTCAACTGCAGTGCCATTGACATTTGGAGCCAAATAATTCTTTGCTGTGGGGCTGACCTGTTGTTGCCAGACTAAGGAGCCTGTCCACTTGTCACCAGAGCCAATCAATGGAGAAGCATATGGAAGATCAACAGTTCCAGCTTTATTTACAGAAAAGCCAACAATTCCAGAGAACAGGGAGGTGTCTCCTCAAAGAGCTGTTCTGCCCTCTTGTTTCTCTTTGTTGCTTGTATGCTCTCACAGTAAAAGCAGTTATGTTATTAGTCATCACAGGATACATTATACATTATTACATCACAGTGTAACATAAGTTACAAGGTCACACAATATCTTCCCATCTTAAAGTGGTTATATCTTTAAAGTATTTCTACTCTAGATTAAATTCATAGTTAGTCCCTACTAAGCGCACTTCACACTGAGTCCTTGACTGTTCCCATGGCTTCATAACTTTATCTATGACAGAAGGCCTTGGAAGTGAATAAACTCCAGAAGGTGAAATGGAGGCTATCTGGCCCCACCCAGGGCCTATCCATCAGTGCCCTGTAAGTAATGGTTATTTAGGGTCACAGTGGCTGCCATCACTGTGAACTGTAGGATGGTGGCAGCCCCCTGCCCCCCACCCGCCCCCCTGTGCTTACCTGTTAGATGCTAGTAGCACCCACCAACGTCCCCAGACATTGCCATATATTCTCAGGGTTAAATCACCCCTGGCTGAGAACCACTGCCTAATCTCCTTGGGAAGACTAATCAGGTTAATATTATATATCACAAGTCATTTAGAATAGTGCCCAGCACATCACAAGGGCTCTTACATGAGAGCTGTCACTGCCAGGGTTGTGTCCTTGCTTGTTGGTCCTGCTGCCCAGAGCTCCCCCTCCTCTCACACTCCCCACACACATTTATGACAATTGCCATTCTGTCCCTGGTGTCTTTGAGTATGATCTCTGACTCCTCAACACACCAGCCATCTTTCAAGATCCAGTGTCCCTTGGGTGTGCTCTAAGGCACAGGCACTGTCCCTGGCACACGGCAGCCACCCTGGGAAGTTACTTCATCCTGACCTCATGACAACCCTATGAAGCCTTTATGTCCCCTTAGCAAGAAAGGAAACTGGGGCTTGAGAAAGTTAAATAATTTGCCCAAGATCATGTGGTTGTGAAACAACAGCATTAGATGTGAACCATAAAGCCTATTTTTCTTTTGGCTATCCCCAAAGCTAGATATCACATCCACAAGAGTTTCATTCCAAAGCTCATATTCTCAAGCACAACTCTGAACAGTTAATGAACAACTCTACCATGTGCTGGTAAACCACTTCTCCAGGAAAAATTCTAATTTGTACCATTCTCCAATTGCCAAGGTATAAATATTCTCATCAAGGTGGATTTGAAAGTATAAGGATGGTTTGAAAACTGCCTCAAAAAATTCCTGACCAATAACAATTGGTTCTTGAGGGCTGATGCAGGCAGCTTCCCACATATCACAGAGTTGCTTCTGGTCCATTTTATCCAAGGCAGAAGGACCCACAAATAGGTAAATCCCGGGAAATCTCAGGGTAGTAAAAGCAGTGGAGAAAGTGGCTGAGGTAAAGGCTATTTCACTGCCCACCTCTGAGGTTTGATTAATATCCACACACAGGCCCATGTTTGGGTCTGAATTCCCAGCTGCGCTTACATAACCTAACATGGTAAACCCCAGACACAATGGCCAGAAAATTAGTCCAGGCTGACATTAGCTTTGTAGCTTCACTAATTGCCCAGAAATTCTTATTTGGATACAGAAAAAAAAAAAAAAAAAAAGCCTCTCCTTAGGCTGATTGTTTCTAGCAAGCAACTCAAGAATAAACATTAGCAGCAGGATGGAGAGTCTGGGCCGATGTAGGGTTTGCAGATGATCCCCCTCCAGAGGTCCACGGCAAGATGCTTCAATTAGCTGCTGTAGCTCCGGGCCAGCAGAGCAGCACTGGGAGTCCACTGCGTGAGACATGCAGCCCTCATGTAATTAGTGTAGAAGTTAATGAGCATCAACTGTGTGCTTGGCCTGCTCCTGAGCAAGCACAAGTTCCCTCCTCTTTTCTCAGCCTCCCATTTCCCATCCAGATGGCAAAGATGAATGTTCCGTCTTGCTCCTTTTAGGCAGTTTTTCTTCCACCCCAAATCTCCATCAAAGACTCAGTTGAAAGTCCACAACTGGCCATCTCTAAACGTTGTATGGAAACCCATCCCAGGCAGCTTTCGAGGTATCATTCTGGAAGCGAAGGTGACCTCCCTGGAAACATTCCTAGAAAGCATAAGACTTAACAACCAGGAACTGGCCATTCCCCATGCTTAGCTTTGTACAGTGGCCACAATTCTCTAAATTTCTCAAGTCTCACCTACAATCCTCTTCTCTCCTAAAACATAAAATAAAATAGCCAACAAAATAAAAAGTACCAAGAGCTTAATATTCTGAATGCAGAGGGTACATAATTCTTTTTCTTTATAGATTCTGCCACTAGATCTTCCTTGAAGAAGAAAAATTGAAAAATTCTCCCTCACATAATTAATATATAAATTATAGAGAACAGCCAGCAACAGAAGAAAGAAAGTGATTCTGGAGTCAGACACACACGCCTGGGTTCAAATTCTTCCCTCTGCAACTTTGCGTCCTTGAAAATTTAATCTCTGTGCCTCGGTTTCCTGGTATATAAGTTGGAAAGGGTAATAGGAACCTTATAGGGTTCCTGTAATTAGGAAAGAAAAATAGGAGTGGAGGTTCCCAGCCCAGCTAGAGGCAAGGGAGGAGTGCTCTCCTCTGGGAATTAGGAAATTAACTCATTTTCTAATTAGGGTTAGAATCTTTTAAATTGAGCTGGAAGAAAAACAAGAAGGGAGACATGGGTGGGAGAATAGCGAGGAGAGAGAACTGGAGAGGCTGCGTCTAGGCCGAGAGAGCTGAGCGCCCAGGAGGGAGAGGGTGCTATGGGGGAGGGGTGTCCGGGAGGAAGGCTGTGGCTCACTTTACTATTGATTCTATTAATCCGATTAAAGTGTTGAAAATCAGATCTCACGTGAAGCTTTGAACACGAACTTTTCATTATAGCCCTGGGGTGGGGGAGGGGAGGAGTGGGGGAGGCACCCAGGCAGCCGTGAGGTAGGGGTAGGGGGTAGGGAGGCCTCCTGGTCTTCCCCAGGACAGCCCTGCTCCGTGTCTCCCTTCTTGTTTTTCTTCCAGCTCAATCCCACTGGCCTCTTCCTCTCTGTCTCCAGCACTTCCTGAGCACTAGCAAAATTTTCTTTTTCTTCCTTAATGAAGGGAAGAGCAGTCCAGCAACAGAAAACCCTCAGAAATGGAATATCTCTAAAGAAATTATATTTTATTAGGTTCTAGAATATTTACTGCCTACTAAGAGAAGTACGGGATAGCAGCACTGAAAGTCTGTAATAGTATGAATTAAATATAATTAGTGGGCAGCTGTTACTGTTAAAAGTCCTCATTCTTCAGGTGCCTAACAT
>CAUYPK010093032.1:0-24307 GCA_963574355.1 Loris lydekkerianus | reverse complement strand
TTTCCTGGTTTGGGGATCAGGGTGATGTTTGCTTTATAGAATGTGTTGGGTAGTCTTCCTTCTTTTTCTACATTTTGGAACAGGTTGAGTAATATAGGTATTAGTTCTTCTTTAAATGTTTGGTAGAATTCTGATGTGAAGCCATCTGGTCCCAGGCTTTTCTTTTTAGGGAGATTTTGTATGGTTGATGCTATTTCAGACCTTGATATTGGCCTGTTCAACATTTCCATTTGATTCTGGCTAAGTCTTGGAAAGTGACATGCTTCCAAGTATTGGTCAATTTCCTTCAGATTTTCATATTTCTAAGAATAAAGTTTTTTGTAATATTCATTAAGGATTTTTTTGGATTTCTGAGGAGTCTGTGGTTATTTCGTCTTTGTCATTTCTGATTGATGAGATTAGAGATTTTACTCATTTTTTTCCTGTTTAGGTTGGCCAAAGGTTTATCTATTTTATTGACCTTTTTAAAAACCCAACTTTTTGATTTATTGATCTGTTGTATAATTCTTTTGTTTTCAATTTCATTTAATTCTGCTCTAATTTTGGTAATTTCTTTTCTTCTACTGGGTTTGGGGTTGGAATGTTCTTCCTTTTCCAGTTGCTTGAGATGTCCCATTAAGTTGTTACCTTCCTCTCTTTCTGTTCTCTTGAGGAAGGCTTGCAGTGCTATAAATTTTCCTTTTAGAACTGCCTTTGCGGTATCCCAGAGGTTCTGATAATTCATGTCTTCATTGTCGTTTTATTCCAAAAATTTGGCAATTTTCTTCTTAATCTCGTCTCTGACCCAGCTATCATTCAGCATAAGGTTATTTAACTTCCATGTTTTTGTATGAGTATGCAGATTTCTATTGTTACTGAGTTCAACTTTTATTCCATGGCGGTCCGAGAAGATGCAAGGAATAATTTCTATTCCTTTAAATTTACTGAGGTTAGACTTGTGACCTAAGATGTGATCAATTTTGGAGTATGTTCCATGGGCTGCTGAGAAGTATGTGTATTCAGTTTTGTTGGGATGAAATGTTCTGTAGATGCCTGCTAGATCCAAATGTCGAATGGTTAGGTTTAAATCTAAAATTTCTTTGCTCAGCTTCTTATTGGAGGATCTATCCAACACTGCCAAAGGAGTGTTTAAATCTCTGAGTATTATGGAGCTGGAAGAAATCGAGTTGCTCATGTCTGTTAGTGTTTCTCTTATAAATTGAGGTGCATTCTGGTTGGGTGCATAAATATTAATAATTGAAATCTCATCATATTGAGTATTATCCTTAACAAATATGAAGTGACCATTCTTATCCTTCCTTACTTTTGTTGGTTTAAAGCCTATTGTGTCTGCAAATAGAATTGTAACACCTGATTTTTTCTGATTACCATTTGCCTGAAATATGGACGACCATCCTTTCACCCTGAGTCTATATTTGTCTTTTAAAGCAAGATGTGACTCATGTATGCAGCAAATATCTGGCCTGAGTTTTTGTATCCAGTCAGCTAACCTGTGCCTCTTTAGAGGATAGTTTAAGCCGTTCACATTAATGAAGAATATTGATAAGTCTGGTAAAATTCACCCCTTGGCTCAGTGCCTGTAGCTTAGCAGCTAGGGCGCCAGCCACATATACTGGGGCTGGTGCGTTTGAACGCTGCCCAGACCTGCTAAACAACAATGACAACTACAACAAAAAAAATAGCCCAGCACTGTGGCGGGCACCTGTAGTCCCAGCTACTTGGGAGGCTGAGGCAAGAGAATCACCCAAAGCCCAAGAATTTGAGGTTGCTGGGAGCTGTGACACCACAGCACTCTACTGAGGGTGACATAATGAAACTGTCTCAAAAAAAAAAAAAAAAATTCATCTCTCTACAATGTACAATTCAATGGTTTAAGTATATTCACATAAGTTTGCAACTGTCATCACAATCTTATTTTAGAACATAGTTATCACTCCCCAAAGAAGATTCATACCCATTAGCAATCACTCCCCATTTCTCCCTCCTCAGCCTATGGAAACTACCTAGTAATCTACTTTATGTTCCCATAGATTTGCCTGAACATTTCCTATAAATAGCATCATACCTATGTGGTCATTTTTGTCTAGCTTCTTTAACTTAGCATAGTTATTTTTCATTTTTTATAACAAATATGAGGATACAGATGTTTATGTTACTTGGTTTGATTCCTAAGGTAAAGTTCAAGTTGTAGCTGAGCTCTTCACTCAGAGCACTGCTGAACATCCTCACACTGTGCACATTAGATGAGATTCCCCCCGATTGCCCTCCTCTCCCCCTTGCTAGATTATATTAGGGTTTTTTCTTAGCATAATGTTTTTAAGGTTTTTCCACGTTGCAGCATGAATCAGTACTTGGTTAAACCAAAAAACAGTTGTTTGGGCAGCGCCTGTGGCTCAGTGGGTAGGCTGCCAGCCCCATATACCGAGGGTGGTGGGTTTGAACCCAGCCCTGGCCAAATTGTAACAAAAAATAGCCGGGCGTTGTGGTGGGCACCTGTAGTCCCAGCTACTCAGGAGGCTGAGGCAAGAGAATCGCCTAAGCCCAGGAGTTGGAGGTTGCTATGACCTGTGACGCCACTGCACTCTACTGAGGGTGATAAAGTGAGACATTGTCTCTTAAAAAAAAAAAAACAAAACAGTTGTACATTTAAAAAAGCATTTAGAACACATAAAACAAGGCAACATTTATTCTTTTGTCTCGTCTTCTGGCATGGGATCTGCTGGTGGCTCCTGCACCACGGCACTGGTGCCCTCTGTGCCGGTATTGCTGTCACTGGTTCCTTCCTCTGCCATCCCATTGACCCCCTCCTGCCCAGTCTCCTGTCAGCAAGAGTTGATGTGCTGTTGGCTCTCTGTCATTTCTTCAAGATGTGTCTCCCATTTGGAATGTTCTCGTCTTTCTTTTCCTCAGCGTTGCTTGCCGCTTGCTCCTCCTTGGGACAACGCTGCTCTGACTGTGCTGGGCCTGCCCGGCGGCCTCCTCCTCCGCCTCTTCCTGCCTCCTGCGGGCCTGCTCCTCTGCCTGCGCAGTCTCCACAGCCATCTTCACATCCACTTCTACCTCAGGCCGCACAACCTTTTCAGTTCATTATTAAATGAATCTGTGCTTTCCAGAAATTTCCTCTCCTTTTTCCCATGTCGTTCCTCCATTTGAAGTTGTTTAGCTTCCAGTTTTCCCAGATGAACCCTTAGAGACTGGACCTGTCATTTGAGAACCAGCATCCTAGCTGTTGTGACAACTGACTGAACATCTGGCACCACACTCTGAGGATTTCACTGATGAGGTGGTGGTTTCTCTGGAAACGGGCGGTGGCTATATGCTTCAGCAAAAAGCCATCATCATAATCCTCTGGATCCTCAGCAAGCTGAATGTTCCTGTCAGGTTCTCCTTTCTCCGTGCAAGACTGTCTCGGTCGGCTTTCTTCCTCTAAAGCAGCTTTTGCACGACTTTTTGCATTTATGTAAGCAAGGTACGTGGGGCAATTACAATAGGCTTCCATAGATTCATTGTACTCTATCTTTTCTGCTCCACATTCATTTAAGTACTCTTGTTTCTTGTTTCTCTTCATCAGTGAGATCTCTCCACACGCTACCCGTAATCTTGCTAACCTCCCACAACTGTAAGTCAGGGTTAGAAGCCTTTACTTGATCCCTGGCTTTTCTGCTATACCTCATGTAGGGCGTCAGAGGCTTATCTGGTGGCTTTGGAATCATAAGACCAGAGGATGCTGTGACCTGGCTGTTGGTGCCCGGGTTCCTCCCTAGCATATGGTTGTTGTACGTGAGGTGACTGGATTGTATTCCACAAACCCTGGTGTGCTGGGCATTTGTGTTGCAGGAGTTAGGGTGGGAGGTGGGGCTTAAGAGGTTCTTTTTGATATTTTAGAAGATTAAGTTCTCAGTTCCTTAAGAATGAATCTGTAGGTTGAGGTGGGGGGATTGCCTGAGGTCAAGGTTCCAGACCGGCCTGAACAAGAGCAAGACCCCGTCTCTAAAAATAGTCTGGCGTTGTGGTGGGCGCCTGTCATCTCACCTACTTGGGAAGCTGAGGAAAGAGAATTGTTTGAGCCCAGGAGTTTGAGGTTGCTGTGAACTCTGATGCCACAGCACTCTACCAAGGGTGACAAAGTGAGACTCTGTCTAAAAAAAAGAATCTGATGGGCAGAAAAAGCTCCTGCAGCTCCGACTTCACTTCCTTTTGTCCAGCGCACCCATTAGTATTTTATTCCTTTTTATGGCTGAACAATATTCCATTGTATGGATATATTGCACACTATCCGTTCACAAGTTCTTAAACATTTGATTGTTTCCACCTTTTGGCTATAATAAAAAAATAATATAGGTCAGGTCTGGTAGCTCAGCCTATAATCAATGCTAGCACTCTGGGAGGCCAAGGTGAGTGGATCACTTGAGCTCACGAGTTTGAGACCAGCCTGAGCATGAGCAAGACTCAGTCTCTACTAAAATAGATAAATTAGCAAGGTGTTGTGGCAGGTGCCTGTGGTCCCAGCTACTCGGGAGGCTGAGGCAGGAGGATCACTTGAACCCAGAAGTTTGATATTGCTGTGAGCTGGGCTGAAGCCGCGGCACTCTAGCCTGGGCAACAAAGTGAGATCCTGTCTCCAAATATATATAATAATTGCTATGTATAAATATTAATATTACATTATAATAATGTTGCTATGAACATATGAAATTTTCATGCTGAAAATGTTTCATCTACATTGTGCTAGAATACCCCTCCATAAACCTGTCTGTGTCCTAATTCTTGGACACTGTGACCTCTTGTGGCTAAAGAAACCTTGTGCATGTGATTAAAGTTAAGGACCTAGAGATGGGCAAATTTATCTGGATTATACAGGTGGGCCCAATATAATCACATCGTCCTTAAAAGCAGAGAATGCTTCCCTGCTGAGATCAGAAAGATGTGAGGACAGAAGAAACGTCAGAGGTATGTGATGTTGCTGTCATTTAAGATGGAGAAAAGGGACGGCAAGCCACAGAATGTCGTCTGCCTCTACACGCTGGAAAAGGCAAAGAAATAGATTCTCCCCTAGAGCCCTAGTGGCATCTTGACTTCTGCACTTATTTGAAAGGAGCTACATCCAATAATGGGTCAGTGTGGAAGTATAAAGGTCCAGCCCACTTGCCTTGAATGAGAACAACTCTGAAGGACCTTCTCAACTCCAGAGTACTGTGTAGGATTGGCTGAGGCCTCTGCTGCAACCATATTGCATTTCAACCTGTCACGCCTCCCTCATTTCCTTAGAAGTGTTTCCCAGTAAACCTCCTGCATGCAAAGCTCTTTCCTCAGAATGTGGGAAATCCAATGTAAAACACACACACACACACACACACACACACACACATGCCTCTTGCCTAAGGATGGGCAGATAGCAGGAAAAGAGAATTTGGAAAAGTAAAGAATTAGGGAGAACCTATTCTAAATTCCAAAATTGATGATGAAATATTGGAAAAGACATCAACTGGGCACTAGAAGGCTTGGATTCAAGTTCTAGCCTTGTCTCAACTGCCCCTTGTCACTTGGCAAGCCACTCAATATCTCTGTGTCTGGGTTCCTTAGCATAAGGTGACCTTCTGGCCCTAAAGCTCTGGGATCAGTGTCCTAACAGCCAGAGACAATCCTTACCTTTGTCCTTTCTTAATTTCCAGGTTCTGAACTGAGCTCATCTTGTGGACAGAAGCTTCCCAGGACTGGGGACTGAACATGTTCTCTCTGAGTCAAAATTGACTTCTGGGGCTTGGTGCCCATGGCACAGTGGTTATGGCGCCGGCCACATACATGGAAGTTGGCGGGTTTGAGCCCAGCCCAGCCCACCTAGACAACAATGACAACTGCAATTAAAAAAAAAAAAAAAAATAGCCGGGTGTTGTGGTGGGTGCCTATAGTCACAGCTACAAGGGAGGCTGAGGCAAGAGAATCACTTAAGCCCAAGAGTTGGAGGTTGTTGTGAGCTATGATGCCACGGTACTCTACCAAGGGTGACAAAGTAAAACTCTGTCTCAACAACAAAAAAATTAACTCCTGGGTATATGTAACCTTTGGACCAGTTATTTCATGCAATGAGAACTTCTTAGATGCTTGTCTAACGCAATGCTTTCCATACACAGTATTTTCTCAATTCTTTAATCTCTACTTTAAAATTTTTTCATGTTTGTAAAATAAGATGTATCATGCAGTCAATGTCCATGTTTAATGTTGTCATGTTTATTTTCTCAGAAAAACGGCTCCTAAATTGATGAGACATCTGTCAGGAATTTCTTAGGAATCTAGGAATTACCGTTTTTTGACAGTGAACTCTTTTAGGTTTAAATCACTGTCTTACTCTTTTTATTTTAATTTAATTAAAAAAATTTTGTGGGCAGTGCCTGTGGCTCAAAGGAGTAAGGTGCCAGCCCCATATACCAGAGGTGGCGGGTTCAAACCCAGCTCTGGCCAAAAACTGCAAAAAAAAAGAATTTTTTTTTTTTTTTTTGTGACAGAGTCTCACTATATCGCCCTGGGTAGAGTGCTGTACCATCACAGCTCACAGCAACCTCGAACTCTTGGGCTTAAGTCATTCTCTTGCCTCAGCCTCCCAGGTAGCTGGGACCACAGGCACCCACCACAACACCTGGCTACTTTTTTGGTTGTAGTTATTGTTGTTTGGCAGGCCTGGGCTGGATTTGAACCCGCCATCTCTGGCGTATGTGGCTGGCGCCGTAGCTGCTGAGCTACAAGTACTGAGCCTCTCATTCTTCTTATCTCCAAAATCCATAAGAGTTCTGGGAACTCAAAGGTACCTAATAAATGTTTGGGGAATAACTAAATGCATAGATGCACTTTTTTTTTTTTTCGAGACAGAGTATCACTATGTTGTCCTTGCCAGAGTGCTGTGGGGTCACAGCTCACAGCAACCTCAAACTCTTGGGCTTAAGAGATTCTCTTGCCTCAGCCTCCCAAGTAGCTGGGACTACAGACGCCCACCACAAGGCCTGGCTATTTTTTTGTTGCAATTTTCATTGTTTGTTTTGGCAGGCCCAGGCCAAGTTCGAACCCCCAGCTCCTGTGTATGTGACCAGCGCCCTAGCCACTCAGCTACAGGCACTGAGCCCATATATGCATTTTTATTTATTAAATTTTTTTAGGCGTGATAGAGCAATAGTTTGTTAGAAGATAAAGCTTGTTAGCTTTATCTTGTAGCAACAGTTTGTTACAAGAAAGCTTCCAATACAATGGAAGGGGTCCTGAATGGATTGCCCCATTTTTAGAACATTTAAATACCTCTTGAAATATTACTGGTATGGTTGTAACATACATTGAATCATATTGCCATCTAGTGGTTAGTGACTTGATTTAGAAACAAATTGCAGAATGTTCCCAAAATTATTGATGTGACCCAAACTTTATTTATCGATATTTTCTGAAGAAAAATACTTTTATCATTGAATATTATGAGAGTGTCTTGATTTTCCAGCCCATCACTAATGGATAATTATAAATGAACTTTGTAAATACAATAAATGAATTGTAAATAGGACTTTTACACGCAGGTTTTCCTAACTTACTAGTTACCCCTTGAAAGAATTTGATAGTTTAAGTATGGGAAATGTTGATAAAATTAAACATATGTCTTTCCTGAAGAACTTTTCAGAGACACTGATAGGACAGTATTCTTTGTATTCCTCCAAAAAGGCCTTGTGAATAATGTGTTTTCCAGACTCTTTGCCCTACAGAATACTCTTTTTAAGGAGCAACTCATTGGACCAATGTTCTATGGGAATATATATTCTGGGAAACCAGGGTTTACTGTTATTTTCCCCATATGTTAAAACTATTTATTAGAACACTGTTTTCCTGACTACAAAGCCACCTTTGACCTTCATATCCATGTTTTGGACACAGCGAATTCAAAGAACACCCTAATAAGTCTGTAGTAATACCTCATATTTTTATGGAGCTTAATTAATTTTAGGTGATAATTTCTTGAACTGAAATTAGCATTATTTCACAATGAACACTTTTATATAATCTACTTCCTTTTGGGTTCTAGGAGCACAAAAATGTTGGACAACATTCTCCATTTAGACAGTGACTTTCCATAATTGCCATTAGTGATAGCAGCAATGACTGGGAATATAACCACAATGCAAAAGACTTGAGATTTTCCATTTCTTTAAAAGGTTTTGAGCATTTCCATTTGCCTACATGTCGCTCCATTGGTCATGACAACTAAAGTTAAAATTCCTGACAGGATCTCTATTTATCCCTCATTTATTCTTTCAGTCTTAATTGTACACCCACCATGTGTGAGGCACTGGGGTTATAAAGGTCCCTTGGGGCTGATGTGTGATGGCTCACTCCTGTAATACTAGCACTTCAGGAGTTTAAGGTGGAAGGATTGCTTGAGGTCAGGAGTTTGAGAGCAGCCTGAGCAAGAGTGAGACTGTCTTTGCAAAAAAAATAGAAAAGTTAGCTGTGCTTGGTGGCACGGCCTGTATCTCAGCTACTTGGGAGGCCGAGGCAGGAGGATCTCTTGAGCCCAGGAGTTGGAGTTTGAGGTTGCAGTGAGCTTTGGTGACAGCATTGCTCTTTAGCTCTGGCGACAGAAAGAGACTCTATCACAAAAACAAAAAAAAAAGAAGAAGAAGAAGGCTCAGTGGCTAGGGGGCTCGAACCTGGCCTAGGCCTGCCAAACAACAATGACAAACAACTACAACAACAACAAAAAAAACAGCTAGGTGTTGTGGCGGGCACCTGTAGTCCCAGCTACTTGGGAGGCTGAGGCAAGAGAATTGCATAAGACCAAGAGTTTGAGGTTGCTGTGAGCTTTGACCCCACAGCACTCTACCAAGGGCAACATAGTGAGCCTCTGTCTCAAAAAAAAAAAAAAAAAAAAAAACCTCAGAATAGGAGCTGAAGCAGTCGGGGTCCTTGTCCACCTCATCCTCTTTATATCTCTGTTGTCCGGTAAATTGGGTGTTTATGAAGTATTTGTTGACAGAATAAAAAATTTCACATTCCCACTTTAATGGAGAGACAAAAGAGATCTAGAGATAACAGTAAAATATGATGGTTATTATAAAAAAGATGTATAAAGGAAAAAGAGCATTCTAGGCAAGACGTCTTGAAGGCACAGGGAAAACGGGGCAAGGACTGGCAGAGAGGGCTGGGGTCACATTTAGAGACCATTTCCTTTCTTGCTGAAGGGTTTGGATTTACTTAAATGTCTTTCCTGGCAATTCAGTGCTTAAAGTACTTAGAAAAATCTTATTCTGTATTTGATATAAGAATTTTATTTTATTTTATTTTTTATTAAATCATAGCTGTGTACATTGATATGATCATGGGGCATCATACACTAGCTTCATAAACCATTTGACACATTTTCATCACACTGGTTGACAGACTTCCTGGTGTTTTTTTAGTTATTGTGCTAAGACATTTACATTCTACATTTACTAAGTTTCACATATATCCTTGTAAGATGCACCGCAGGTGTGATCCCATCTGTCCCCCTCTCTCTACCTCCCTCCCTCTCCCTCCCTTCCCTTTCCCCCTTCCCCCTATTCTTAGGTTGTAACTGGGTTACAGCTTTCATGTGAAAGCCCTAAATTAGTTTCATAGTAGGAGTGAGTACATTGGGTACCTTTTCTTCCATTCTTGAGATACTTTACTAAGAAGAATATGTTCCAGCTCCATCCATGTTGGCACCTATGGCTCAGTGAGTACGGCGCTGGCCCCATATACCAAGGATGGTGGGTTCAAACCCGGCCCCAGCCAAACTGCAACAAAAAAATAGCCAGGCATTGTGGTGGGTGCCTGTAGTCCCAGCTACTCGGGATACTGAGGCAAGAGAATCGCCTAAGCCCAGGAGTTGGAGGTTGCTGTGAGCTGTGACGCTCACACCAAGGGCAACAAAGTGAGACTCTGTCTCTAAAAAAAAAAAAGAATTTTATCTTAACTTAGATCAAACCTTTGTAAATATTTAAAGTTTGTTTCTGAATGTTTGATCCAACCTCAGTACAGAGGGCTTTATCATGCGTGGGCTTGGAAGAACCTTCCTTAAGGAGAGTAAACTGCTGTAGGTTGGTAACTCATGGAAATCCTGGATGACATCGTAGACACTTAAAAATGGCCCTGACATGGTGTCTAGAATTTTGAACCCCCAGAAACCCTTAGAGCAGAGCCCTTTTAAAAGTAAAATTGTGGCATAGGTGAAGCATGTCGGTGACTTCCCACTTCCCCTTTCAGTACTCTTTCTCCTACCGAAGTCTCCCATTGTGACTTCAGACACCAGGGCCCTCAGATGGCCCCCGAAAGCCCTGGGGTCCCCCCTAGACCTGGTCCTTCTATGCTTTGAACGAATCCTTAGTGACCATACACTCTGGCCTAGATTGTGTTCACCTTTCATGTAATATTTTCTGAAAATTTCAACATGCTGTAATTCATTACATGATTAATTAAATGTTACTTTTATATCTTGGCAAGTGCTTGCATACAATTTAATTCACAAAATCTGAAAAGAATCCTTGCTTGAACCATATGTTCTGAGTTTTGCTTCAAAAAATATGAGTACTTGGCTCAGTGCCTGTAGCACAGTGGTTACACTGAGGGTGGTGGGTTCGAACCTGGCTCCGGGCCAGCTAAAACAACAATGACAACTGCAACAAAAAATAGCTGGGCGTTGTGGCAGGTGCCTGTAGTCCCAGCTATTCGGAAGGCTGAGGCAAGAGAATCGCTTAAGCCCAAGAGTTTGAGGTTGCTGTGAGCTGTGACGCCACAGCACTCTACCCAGGGCCACAAAGTGACACTGTCTCAAAAAAAAAAAAAATTAAAAAAAAAAAAAAAAGAGTACTTACCATGTGAGGACACAGTACCAAACCCTCCCTCCCAAAAATTACAAAACAAAAATAAGTGCTGTATGTATCAAAGTTGGCTCTAGTATAACTGGAAATGAGTACTGACATTACAGTAATTCACACTGAGGGGCCAGTGACGAGAGTGAGACCCCCAACTCATGAAAAAAAAGGAGAAACCCAGCCAGGTGCCGTGGTGAGCGCCTGTAATCCCAGCGGCTTCCGGAGGGTGAGGCAGCGGGATGCCCAGCCCAAGTCTGAGGTTGCAGTGAGCTATGACGCCATTACATTCTGCTCAGGGCCAGAGGATGAGATTCTGTCTCAACAACAACAACAAAAAAGGCAAAGAAATAAAAATAAAAAATAAGCAAGAAAAAAAAGCTCAATAGTTTGCCTGTCCCAGAGGTTAGGGTCCAGGGACACATTTTTCCCTCTTTGGCTCATCTTGCTAATCAATTGTAGAAGTCCTTTCCTAGTGAGTCTCCACACATTTTCAACACGGTGATTCACATAGCTACCACCAGTTGACTGGAATTGATTGGCCTGTGATATATATACACCTATATACATTTTATGCAGTCCTTGAGTTACAGACATCCTATCTATATTCAGCTCACACTTATGAATGGGGGCTCTTACAGATAATAGGTAAACCTGTTCCAACTTACATACAAATTCAATTTAAGAACAAACCTATAGGCTTGGTGCCTTTAGCTCAGTGGCTGGGGCGCCAGCCACATATAGCGGAGCTGGCTAGTTCAAACCCAACCTGGGCCTGCCAAATAACTATGACAACTGCAACCAAAAAATAGCTCAGCTGTTGTGGTGGGTGCCTATAGTCCCAGCTACTGGGGAGGCTGAGGAAAGAGAATCATTTAAGCCCAAGAGTTTGAGGTTGCTATGAGCTGTGATGCCACAGCACTCTACCCAGGGTAACATAGTGAGACTCTGTCTCAAAAAAAAAAAAAAATCCTGCTTGGATAACTGTGGTAATTAAAAAAAAAATAAAGAAAAGGAACAACTCTATATAACCTATCTCATTTGTAACCCAGGAACTGCCTGTATTCCATTTACCATCTAATTCAAATGAATGAAGCTCTAATGGTGGAATTGGAGGTATCAACAAGGAACCAGATGTGTGAGTAGCCTCAGTAGGGGCAGTTAGGCCAGGTGCAATGGCTCACATCTGTAATCCTAGCACTCTAGGAGGCCGAGACCCATAGATCGCCTGAGCTTGGGAGTTTCAGACCAACCTGAGCCAAGAGTGAGAAGGCTCCATCTCTACTAAAAATAGAGAAACTAGCCAGGTGTTAGTGGCAAGTAATTATACTACTAGCTACTTGGGAGGCTGAGGCAAGGGGATTGCCTGCGCCCAAAAGTTTGAGGTTGCTGTGAGCTAGGATGCCACAGCACTCTACTGAGGGCACAGAGTGAAACTCTGTTTGAAAAAAAAAAATAGGGGCAACTAAGTCATCTCGGTAAAATATAATTACTTTTAACCTTAAAGTCCAAGATCAAAGTCAATCTACCTGGGCATGATGGCACACACTATAATTCCAGCTATTCAAGAGGCTGAGGCTTGGTGCCTGTGGCTCAAGCGGCTAAGGTGCCAGCCACATAAACCTGAGCTAGCAGGTTTAAATCTAGCCTGGGCCCTCCAAACAACAATGGTGGCTGCAATCAAAAAATAGCCGGGCACTGTGGTGGGCGCCTGTAGTCCCAGCTACGTGGGAGGTGGAGGCAGGAGAATCGCTTGAGCTGAGGAGTTGGAGGTTACTGTGAACTGTGATGCTATGACACTCTATCCAGGGCAACAGTTTGAGGCTCTGTCTCAAAAAAAAAAAAAAAAGAAGTTGAGGCAGGCCGATTATTTGAGCCCAGGAGTTTAAGTCTATAGTTTGTAATTATGGTGCCTGGGAATAGCCACATTACTAGCCTGGGCAACATACTGAGAACTTGTCTCAAAAAAAAAAAAAAAAAAGCCAATTTAGAAAAAATATTCTGTTTGCATGTGTAGAGCCTAGGACTGCTTTTTCATGAAAAACACACACTTTGGAGTATAAATTCTCATTTATAACAAGACTCTTGGGGTCACACTCACTTCACGTGCTCCCTTCTCATTCTGTCCTGTCTTGAAATCTTGGGGCTGCCATTTCTTTGGTTGCTGCACCATCATGGGCAGTGGCGATCAACCTACCCACACCTTTTTGTCTTCCTATGCAAAATGATGGCAATAAACATCAATTGAGAGCTTTTTTTGCAATTTGTCCTTTCATCTGCTCCTGAGAGTTTTTGTTTTTTTATTTTTAGAGACAGTTTCACTTTATCGCCCTTGGTAGAGTGCCTTAGCGTCACAGCTCACAGCAACCTCCAACTCCTGGGCTTAGGCAGGAGTAGCTGGAACTACAAGTGCCTGCCACAAAGCCCGGCTATTTTTTTGTTGCAGTTTGACCGGGGCCAGGTTCAAACCACCACACTCCATATATGAAGCCAGGACCCTAACCACTGAGCCACAGGTGCTGCCCTGCCCCTGAGAGTTCTGTAACATCTTTCCCCTGTTCTACCCCTTAAAGAGTAAAACGTTTCAAATCATGAAAATAGGGAGAATTTTTAGAAGTATCACGCCTTCATTTTGTCTGCTGTTTCAATTTGGGGCGGGTGCCAAAAGATGTTTGTAAGGAAATAAGGCACTTCCATATCTCAGAGCAAGGATTCTCATTGATGTAAGAAGGAGGTTAGAACTTTGATTAGAGGCTCCAGTTTGAGGTCAAAGGCTAATGCTTTTCTAAATCTCAGACTTTAGCTTTGTGTTAGCTGGCCTTTGTCATTGCCCAAATCCTGCAAGAATGTCTGGAAATTAAGGCAAAATGTACAACTGCAGTCTCAGGCGTGGCAAAGCTTCTATAGGCAACCAGAGGTCCGCACCCAATGATTGTCTATATTTCTCTTGCATCCTCCAGGATCCTGCTTACGCACCAGTTTTTCTTGAGTAACGATGAGTGGAGCCAAGTCGGTAACGGTAATGTTCCTTGCCTGCCTCCTTGGACTAGTCCTGACGCTGGCCTCGACAATGCCAGGCTCGGGAACTATTTGTTTCTGAATTCCAGCCAAGAAGTCTAACAATTCTTTCCCTTCCTTTCCATTGCCCTCTTCTTCCTCACCAATGCCAAGTCTGGGATTTTCCTTGTCTAGAGACCACAGGGGCAAGGAAATGAACTTTCTTGGGATAGGACAGAACACTTAACAGAAAATGTGTCCTTTGTTCTTCAAATACCTTTTCCTTAAGTGATATTTCTGTCTAAGGCTTCCGCAGAGAGTTACTTCTGCGCTAGCTACTTAATTTTTCCTAGGTCTCTGTCAAAAAACTAAGAAATAGGCATTGGAATGCTGAATTTTCATAGCTCAGAAAGAAAACATGAGGCCAGGCACAGTGGTCCACACCTGTAAGCCTAGCGCTTTGGGAGGCTGAGGTTGGAGGATTACTTAAGGCCAAGAGTTTGAGGTCAGCCTAGGCAACACAGTGAGACCCTCATCTCTATGGAAAATTAAAAAATTATCCAGGCATGCTTGGGACGCTGAGGCAGGAGGATCTCTTGAGCACAGGCCTTTGAGGATGAAGTGAGCTGTGATCATGCCACTGCACTCCAGACGGGTGACAGAGGGAGACCCTGTCTCAAAAAAAGAAAAAATGATTTGTCCAGGCATCTAGCCAGGCAATTCTGTTAGTGGTGTCCGAATCCATTCTTTAAATTTATTTAAAATTCCTTTTAACTCCCAGGAACCACGTGTAAAACAAAGGAAGCAAATTCTTGTATTAACCTACAGAAAAGAGAAAGATGCAGGTCTGGTTGTTGATCACAGATTTGACTGTGGGCTGGAAAATTTTGCTTCATTCAGTCAAACCCAGGAATAGTTCAACAGAGATAACAGCCGACAGGAATATGGGGTCCACTCCCCACTGTTAACCAGCTGCTTAACTTTGAGCAAGTCACTTCACTTCTCTGGGCCTCAGTTTGCTATCTGTAAAATGAGGCAGTTGGGCTTCATAGTGGCTCAGGTTTCCTTCTATCTTTAGCACCCTACAACTAGGAAAATGCTAAGCATGGGTGAAAACACCTTTACAAACTCAGAAAAACATCTATAACACTTTAAAAAAATAGTCTCTGGAGGATAAAAATGTGCTTATTGTACAGTTTGACTTAGCAATTTCACCCTTGGGGTTTTATCCTAAAGAAACAATCAGAGAGTGGTGCCTGTGGCTCAGTGGGTAGGGGGCCAGCCCCACTGAGGGTGGCGGGTTCAAGCCCAGCCCCGGCCAAATTGCAACAGCAAAATAATAGCTGAGCGCTGTGGCATGCGCCTGTGGTCCCAGCTACTCTGGAGGCTGAGGCAAGAGAATCACCTAAGCCTGGGAGTTGGAGGTTGCTGTGAGCTGTGTATGCCATAGCACTCTACTGAAAGCGACAACGTGAAACTTTGTCTCTACAACAACAGCAACAACAACAAAAAAAAAAAAAAAAAAAAAAAAAAGAAAGAAAGAAAGAAAAAGAAACAGTAGGAGATAGGCTTCAGATTATATGCTCTGATAACAGAAATGGATACAAGAATGACTATCACAGTGTCTGGGGTTTTTTCAAAGTAAACTTTTAATTTTAGATTAGTTTTAGATTTACAAAGATGTTTCAAAGATATTAATAGCACAGAGGGTTCCCTCCCCATTTCCCTGTTGCTAATAGCTGACACTAGTAAGATAAATTAGTCACAACTACTGAACCATTACGGATCCAATATTACTGAAATCCACACTTTATTCTGATTTCCTTAATCTATAATGTAATGTCCTTTTTCTGTTCCAGGATTCTATCCAGTACACTGCATTACATTTAGGGGCATGTCTCTTTAGATTCCTCAAGACTGTGAGAGTTACTCAGATTTTCCTGTTTGTTTTTTTTTTTGAGACAGAGCCTCAAGCTGTCGCCCCTGGTAGAATACCGTGATGTCACAGCTCACAGCAACCTCCAGCTCCTGGGCTCAAGTGATTCTCCTGCCTCCAGGTCCCAGGTAGCTGGGATTACAGGCACCTGCCACAATGCCCGGCTATTTTTTGGTTGCAGCTGTCATTGTTGTTTGGCACACTGGACTGAATTTGAACCCACCTGCTCAGGTGTATGTGGCTGGCACCTTAGCCACTTGAGCCAAAGGCACGGAGCCTAGATTTGTCTAATTAAAAAAAATAATAATAATTATTAGACTGGGGTTATGGGAGGAAGACCACAGAGGTGAAGTGCCATTCTTGTCACTTCATATCAGGGGTACATGTTGTCTATGTGATTTTTCACCGATGATGTTAAGCTTACATAGCTGAGGTAGTGTTTGTCAGATTTCATTGTGTGCAGATGCATTTTTTATCTTGTTTTTTGGTGAGGACAGAGTCTCACTATTTCGTCCTGGGTAGAGTGCTGTGGCGTCAAAGCTCACAGCAACCTCAAACTTTTGGACTTAAGGGATTCTCTTGCCTCTGCTTCCCAACTAGGTGGGACTACAGGGGCCTGCCACAATGCCCAGCTATTTTTTGGTTGTAGTTGTCATTGTTGTTTGGCAGGCCCAGGTTGGATTTGAACTTGCCAGCTCTGGTGTATGTGGCTGGCACCCTAGCCACTGAGCTACAAGCGCCGAGCCCTCTTTCTCATTTTTGAGATAGGGTCTCCCTCTGTTTCCCAGGCTAGAGTGCAGCGGTATGATCATAGCTCATTGCAACCTCGAACTCCTGGGCTCAAATGATCTTGCCTCAGCCTTCCAAGTAGTTGAGACAACAGGTGCATGCTTACCACACCTGGCTAATTTTTTTGTTTTGGGGTATTTTTTGTATTTTTCTTTTTGAGACATAGTCTCACTTAGTCACCCTCAGTAGAGCGCCGTGGAGTCGTAGCTCATAGCAACCTCAAACTCTTGGGTTGGCCTCTCAAGTAAGTGGCTTGTTTCAAGATAAGCAATCCTTTTGTCTTGGCCTCTCAAGTAGCTTGGGCTACAGACGCCTGCCACAATGCCCAGTTGTTGTTTTTTTTTTATTTTTAGAGAAGGGTTCTCACTCTTGCTCAGGCTGGTCTAGAACTCCTGTGCTTAAGGAATCCACCGCCTCGGCCTCCCAGAGTGCTAGGATTACAGGCGTGAGCCACCACACCGGGCTGTGATATATTTTTAATAAGAAAAGTTCTCAGATAAGCTGAAAGTCAATAATAGGTCTGGAAACTCCATGAGAGCAGAGACTTTGCCCGTTTCACTCACCAGTGAGTGTCTCCTGCTAAGCATGGTTTGACACATTGCAGGTGTTAAAAGAATTTGTTGAATGAAAAGGAGGTGAGTTAAATAAATTAACTTACATGATATAATGGGCTACTAGCCGTTGTCATAAATATTTGGTGATATGGAAAAACCGTAAATAATATATTGTTCAGTGAATAAAGTATTAGAAAGCAATTTCTATACATCCAATTTTCCATAAAGTGTGTGCTTATGCATATGAGCATGAATGTGTGTAGATGTGTGTGGAAAAAGAAGTCCAAAAAAAAAATTTTTTTTTTTTGCAGTTTTTGGCAGGGGCTGGGTTTGAACCTGCCACCTCCGGGTTTGAACCTCCACCTCCAGGTTTGAACCCACCACCAGGGGCTCGTGCCATACTCCTTTGAGCCATAGGCACTGCCTAGAAGTACAAAAATTTTGTCATCATGTTAACAGTGGTCATTGGCATTGCTGGATGGAAGGATTACAGGAGATTTTTATTTTCCTATTTGGTGTTTTTAAAAATAATTAACAATGAAAAGGAATAATATGGCTTGGCGCCTGTAGCACAGTGGTTATAGCACCAGCCACATACACCAAGGCTGATGGGTTTAAACCCAACCTGGGCCAGCTACACAATGACAACGCAAGAAAAAATAGCTGGGTGTTGTGGCGGGCACCTGTAGTCCCAGCTACGTGGGAGGCTGAGGCAAGAGAATCATTTAAGCCCACAGAGTTTGAGGTTGCTGTGAGCTGTGACGCCACAGCACTCTACCGAGGGGGACATAGTGAGACTCTGCCTAAAAAAAAAAAAGAAAAGAAAAAGAAAGAAAAGAAAAGGAATAATACTTTCAAAATTAGAAAAAAAAATGCAATAAAAATGGAGAAAAGTTTTAACCTTCAAAAGGATTCTTGAGCAAGGAAAACACATGTTCCAGTACAATGCCCAGTAACCAAATTATTTAGCCAAGTATTGGTATCTGTGAAGGAACTGAAATCAGTGGTGCAGGGCAGAGAGGGTGTTGTCCTCCAACTCTGCAGTTTCTAGGAAACAGGGTGCACTAGGCACCATCTGTTTCTGATTTAGAGCATTAGCCTCTCAAGATCATGAGCTATATCTTTGTTGCTCTCACTGCAAATTGTTTAAAGTTAAAAAAAAAAAAAAAAAAAAAGAGTAGGGAGCAAAACCAAACGGACAGGATGCCAGAGTGAATGGCATTATTGTATCATTTGCTTTCTCTTCCCTGGGGCTTTGCATTTTAAAAACACATGTTGTAGTTTTTCTGTGATTATCTTTCCACTTCCTGTGTTGTATCTCTTTTACTGTAAATATCCCTTCGGATAGTCATACTTTCCTTTCCTTGTGTCTTACATGTGTGTTTGTCTTAATACTCAACTTTCTTCGGTTTTCCACTGTTTTTCCTACTACTAATTTGTATGAGTCCCATGATGTTTTTATTCTCCAATCAGGTTTTCAGAACCCTAGTCTCAAATCCCAGTTCCGTCTTTTATTAACGGTATAATATGGGGAAAATTACCTAACGTCTCTGCATTTTCCCCTCTGAAAATGAGGACATGTTATGTACCAGTGGGAATATTGTGACGATTAAATGAGATTTAATGTAGATATGTAGAGTTCTATCCTAGTGCGAGGCACAAATGAGGAGCTTAACCTTGTTATCCTTTACCTCCTTCCTCCTCCCGTGTGTCCTCTAATCCGTGTCTCATGCTATCTTTCTAAAATACCAGCACAACTACAGGATCAAGTCTAAACTTAGCAGTTTTCAGGGTTGCCCTCAAAAGAGCCTCAACCCGTCTTTGTGGCCTCACTACCTCCTGGACACATTCCATACACACATACTCTCCAGACACACCAAATTACTAGCTGTTGCCAAAATACATGTTATTGTTCTTTCTTTTTTTTTTTTTTGAGACAGAGTCTCATTTTGTTGTCCTTGGTAGAGTAATGGCATCACAGCTCACAGCAACCTCCAGCTCTTGGGCTTAGGCGATTCTCTTGCCTCAGCCTCCTGAGTAGTTGGGATTACAGGTGCCTGCCACAACACTTGGCTTTTCGTTGTTGTTGTTGTTATTGCAGTTTGGCCAGGGCCAGGTTCAAACCTGCCACCCTTGGTAAATGGAGCTGGTGCCCTACCCACTGAGCCACAGGCGCCACCCTACTGTTCTCTTTTTGCCTTTACAAGTGCTACTTTCTGTGTGTGAAGTCTTTCCCACTCCTACCTGACAAACTTCTTTGTGAAGACTTCTCTGATAGCTTGAGGTTCCCAGCCCCCTCTCTGACCACAGTAATTTGTTCAGACCGGTGGGAATGAAGTTCCTTATTCAAGTGTCTATACCATTCACTTGTGTCTTCCACACATAGTTATTCAGTTGTTATTATGTGCCAGCCACTGGGAATGTAACCTCTAGTGACATTGTGAGATTCTGGCTTGGCACCCGTAGCACAGTGCTTATGGCGCTGGCTACGTAACACCGGGACAGGCAGGTTTGAACCCAGCCTGGGCCTGCTAAACACCAATGACAACTGCAACAAAAAAACAGCCAGGTGTTGTGGCGGGTGCCGGTAGTCCCAGCTGCTTGGGAGGTTGAGGCAAGAGAATTGCTTAAGCCCAAGAGTTTGAGGTTGCTGTGAGCTGTGATGTCACAGCACTCCACTGAGGGTGACATAGTGAAAAATGTCTCAAAAAGAAAGAAAGAAAGAAAGAAAAGAAAAGAAAAGAAAAGAAAAGAAAAGAAAAGAGGAATTGTGAGATTCCATAAGGACAGAGCCCAGTCTTACTTTTCGCCCTCAGATGGGGAAAAGCAAGTGCTTGATATTTTTGTTTGCTGAATGTTGGGTAAAATCAGAGCATTTCTTTTTCAATTGTCAAACTGAAAATCATGATACTACCAAATACTTCCTCAAAGATAATGGACAGATACTTTCTTTTACATGTAACATATTGTTGTGCTTATTAACAATTCCAGGGGGCTTAGAGATATTCCTTTGCTTTGAATGTTCTCCATCTGGAAGAGTTTATCTAATTAAACTGAAGACTGCAGATGAGTTGGCCTCATTTATCTCCAGTGGATGAAATCCTTTATTCTCCAGAGGATTCCTCAGACAAATATCAAGGGTCAACGTTATTTTTAGTAACATGTAGTTTTGAAAGTCTTAAAAATTTTTTTAAATTCCTAAATTTGGTAAAACATAGTTTTGAAAATGTTTCTTTTTACTTTAAATTTAGTAGTGATCTTTAGCCTACAGACGTATTTGTTTCAACTCTAAGTTATCCAAATTACCATAATGGAGACTAAATTAGTAATTAATCCACAGAAGGGAAATTAGGAAAAAATTCTCTTTCCCCACTTTTTTTTTTGGTATGTGTAGATTCCTGTTGGTAATGGTATTCTGATGGTGATTCAGAGAAAGCTATCATCCTTCCTTTTTAGGGCTTTAAATTTTTTTCATTAATATTTGTCAATATCTTTGAGCTTTTGTTTTCATTCTTACCCACATGTCTTCTCCATTCTGTCCTAATGTGTAGAAACACATGACCCCTGTTTTCTTGGATTTATTTCGATCCCCTGTATACTTCATAGGACAATTATGAAAATTCATGTGCTAATTACCTGCTAATTTCTTTGAGCTTCAGAATGAAAACACTGTGTAATTTCGAATTAACAACAAGTAAATAGCTGCGTTTTACTGCTGTAAATTTAGTTATTCAGATAAGGTTAACTTTTCTACTCTAGATGGAAACAATTTGTGTATTTCCTGGGTTATATCATGAGGTTGAAGTTGATGGGCCCTCATAGGAAGAAGCTAAGTCAGGTTTTAGTGAAAGAGACTATGTGAAATGCAATAGTGAATAAAGCAAAGCTAATGTCCACCGCTACCATCTTTGCTAGAAAGCGTCCGGCATGCACAGATGGTTCAACTGAATTTCATTAAAAACTAAAAAACACAAAGGTTAGGTTAGAGAGAGGGATGGCTGGATGGGACACAGAGGAATTTTAGGGCAGTGAAACTGCTCCGTATGATCCTAGAATGGTAGATACGCGTCATTATACAATTGCCCAAACCCACAGAATATACAACACTAAGAGTGAACCTGAATGTAAACTGTGGATTTTAGATGACGATGTGTCAATGTAGGTCCATCAATTGTAGCAAATACACCACTCAAGTGCACAATGTTGACAGTGGGGGACAGTGGGGACAAAGGGATATATGGAGAATCTCTGTACCTTCTGCTCAATTTTGTTGTGAACCTAAAACTGCTCTAAAAAAATAAAGTCTCTTTAAAAAAGGAAGCTAAAAAGTAAAGTCAGTGTGGCGTCAAACAATCCACAGAAGTTTGTCTGGCTCCATTTCAGTGAGGCCCTCTGAGTGCTCATCTGTGTCCCCAACCCAGCCTCTGTCTTATCCCTTCCTGGGCAGTCCCTCAGCCTTTTTCAAGACTCTGTCCGTTTTCTTTCCCGTTCTTCTTTGACGGGACAAAAGGGCTGAACAAAGTCAAGGGTTGGGGGTGGCTGTGGAATGGAGAGATCATTGAGTTCAATACAATCAAATTTTTCTTGGGTCATCATAATCCCAAACAACAGATTTGATCCCTTCCTTAGCTCTTAAATGATGTTTGGCACTTTATAGTGCCTCAGAGATCAGACAGTTGTCACCAGGCGCTTTTCTTATTTCTATTCTTTCTCCAAGGCTCCCACAGTATTTCTGTGTAAGTCAACTTGTCCAGCCTTTATCTCCTGGTAGTGTCAGAGGGGGTTAGTCACATTTTATAGCCTTGCACAGAAATGATTCTGCTAATTTGTGCCTTGTTCTTATAAGGAAGGTCCATGAAATCCATCACTATGCTTTGAGGACACTGATGTTATTAGGACACTGATCACCAGACTCCTTTGGAGCAATCACAGGAGACACATTAGCTCTAGAAAAGTTGTGCTGTGCCCATGCAACTGGTGTGTTTGTTCTGTAGGGACACTGCTGCACTTCTTAACACATTTACATTTCTCTCTTTGTGTTGATTACCGGAATCTCTGAGCTAACTTTTATACCATTTATGGTAAAGACTTCACTCTGGGAAGACAAGGTGGGTGGATTGCCTGAGCTCACGGGTTTGAGACCAGCCTGAGCAAGAGCAAGACCTCATCTCTAAAAAATAGCCGGCATTGTGGTAGGCGCCTGAAGTCCCAGCTACTTGGGAGGCTGAGGCAAGAGGATCATTTGAGCCCAAGAGTTTGAGGTTGCTGTGATCTGTGATGCCACAACGCTCTATAGAGGGTGACAAAGTAAGACTCTGTCTCAAAAAAAAAAAAAAAAGAAAAAGAAAAGAAAAGACTTCATGACTTTTATCTTTATACTTTTACTTTCCCTTTGCTATATGTTTCTTATTTAAAATTTATTTTATCTTGCTATAGTGTAAATAGGCACTTGTGGATAGGAAAATCCAGAGAATAGCAAGTTCTTAAAACTCCATTTATGGGATGTGGGCCTGCCACAAATTACCCATAGTAAGGTGAGAATTATGTTAGAAAATGCAATTTAAGCACCATGGCAATCCTTATGGTATGGATAAATATAGCAATAAACGTGTGGAATACACCCAAGTCATGGTGCCCAGGGATCACTGAATGAATGGCAAAGCAGGAATCTACGAAGGTCTTTTTCAATTTGGTTGTTAACAAAGATTTGCTTCCTATAGGAGAAAACCTCAAGTCACTCAAAGGAAGCGGTCACAGGGAACAAAACTAGAGAGTGGTGAAGGTGGCCCAGAGGAAAATTGGGCACTGCCAAGCAGACACTTTATTGAAAAGCAAATATATAAAACTGTCCAAACCAGGGGCACAAGCTCCCTGCAGAGTGCCTAGAATCTCTGCTGATGAATTGAAGGAAATTTGCAATAAGGAAAAATACACCCATCTGAAAATAAATCCAGTTCATAAGGTCAGCCCAACCCTAAATAACAACAGTGAACAGGAATTTGGTTCATTGAACAATACCAGTCTTAGCCCCACAGTAGACAACTCATTCCTTTCCAAAGTGCACACAGTTCACACCTATTTTTGTACTGAACATTCTATATAGAACCTTTGGGAAAAAATCCTGGACAGTCAGGAACCCTGAAAATATTTGACTTGGTTTCCTTGTACAGTTGCCTGGTGGAATGTGTCCCTTTTACCATGTTAGCAACTGCCAACTTCACTGAAGTGCTGCAAATGAGGTAGTGAGACTCCCGATTACCTCCTACATGGACACTTTCTTAGAGGAGGGAGACAAGGTCACATTGTGATATTGTACATTCAGATACCAGATACTAGCAAGTAAAACAAACAAACAAAAAATGCCCACAGGCTCTTACAAGGACAAATGAATAATACTCTTGGAGATATCATGACTGTAATAATTACAATAGTTCACATTTACCTAATACCTACTATGTGCTAGGCATTTAACATGCATTAACTTGTTTTATTTGGTCCTCACAACAATCTCCTTTAAGGTGGTCACTTAAGGTAGCCACATATGGGCTTTACATTTTCAGTATGTCTATATTCACATACCTCACTATTATATACGAGATCAAATGTCCCCTAAGCCTGAATAGGTACTATCCCCTTCAAATTCTTTGGACAAGTGGAGTAAAGATGTACCAGATCTGGCATCGTCAAATCCCCTATGCCGTGTTCCTTTCTGTATTAGGTGCACGTGTTCCACCACAGCCCTGAATCCTTTTAACACTCTTTGAGGTAGTTTTTTTGTTTTTCTTTTTTGAGACAGTGTCATTCTATTGCCGCCCAGTAGAGTGCAGTGGCATCAGACTAGCTCACAGCACCCTCAAACCCTTGGCCTCAGGTGACCTTCCTACCTCAGTCTCCCAAGTAGCTGGGACTATAGGTGCCTGCCTCAACACCTGACTGATTTTTTCTGTTTTTGGTAGAGACAGAGTCTCACTCTTGCTCATGCTGATCCTGAACTCCTGAGCTCAAGTAATCCTCCCACCTTGGCCACCCAGGAATGCTAGAATTACAGGCTGAGCCACCATGGCTGGCCCAGAAATTGGGGTTTTATTCTAATATAAGGACAACCATTGGAAGGTTGGAGCAGGAGAATGGCATAATCAGGTTATGCTGATTTGTTTTAAAAGATTCCTTAG
>CAUYPK010093030.1:0-12819 GCA_963574355.1 Loris lydekkerianus | reverse complement strand
TACACCTGTGGTGCATCTTACAAGGGTACATGTGAAACTTAGTAAATGTAGAATATAAATGTCTTAACACAATAACTAAGAAAATGCCAGGAAGGCTATGTTAACCAGTGTGATGAAAATGTGTCAAACGGTCTGTAAAACCAGTGTATGGTAACCTATGATTGCATTAATGTACACAGCTATGATTTAATAATAAAAAAATAAAAATAAATAAATAAAAAAACATTGCTTGTGGGGATGCAAATTGGTACAATTACTTTGAAAAACAGTTTTGTTATGCCACTTTTGTCAAATGCCGAAGTTCATAAGCCATATTTTGCTGTGTATAATGAACACTTTTTTGCTCATATTTTTGAGGGAGAAAAAAAGGATACACATTGTACTTAGATAGCACAGCTTGGGAGTGGGGGAGTGTAGTGGGCCTCCTGGTGCTGCTGTGCCCTCCCGCTTGGGCCCTGGGGGCCACAGGGTTCTGGTCCAGGAGGATCTGAGATCCTGTGGGAATGGACTGGATTGGCCTTTTCTGAGTGTTGCAATTGTGGGTGAGGGTGGTGGTGGCCAGGTGGGCCATAGCTGTGTGGGGTGAGGGCTGAGGCCTGAGGCCTGGCTGTGTGGAGGGGATCAGGAGCCCCACTCAGGCCCCAGGGACCCACTGGCTATCTTCTGGCCAAGTGGCCTTAGAAGCTCCCACGTCTCTGGCCATGTGTATGGCCATCTTGGCCTCATCTCCTCCAGGAGAGCGGGAAGGGGAAGCCTTCACAGAGCACGTGGCTACAGGAGGGTAGTGCAGTCTGCGTATTTACCAGGGGAGCATTAGCCCTCCCCACATGTGTTCCTCCCAGCTGAGAGCTGGCTACTTTCTCAAGGAGTATTTTTCTGAAAGTTTGGTCCTAAAACATGGGTGCACATTATAACATGGGAGCACATTTTACATGGAAAAATATGGTATATATGGCTATGTTTCTGGATTTAAATCAGTTATATTTCTGGTGTTGTTGGTGTGTAGAAATGCAACTCAAGTTTTCAGATCAGCACTTGTTATCTCTGAAATGAAACATTTGAATGGTAATTTGAAAAAGCAGGAATCATTTGAAATATGCAAATACACATGGCTTGTTTCTTAGAGATTCCTTATGATGGTAAGACTTTGGTCTTTATTTGGTAAGACTATTGTCTTTATTTGGCTGATATGAATAACAAATTTTACAAAAGTGGTATAATACTGTCTATTGCACTTGCTGTTCATACATGAAATTGCAAAGAACAGAGAATTGTTATAACATATTTAAGATACCTTATATTCATAAACATTTAGAAATATATGCTGTTCTTGGTTCTCTAATTTGGAAGATACAACTTTTCCTAATATGTAAAAAAAATATAGGGTATAGTGATACATGGTCTGTTGTGGTATTTGGGATAACTCCAATTTTAGGGTTTGTTAGCGTCATGAGTTGTCTTTCAGAATAAATTCTTATGACAAATAATAAACAAAGATATCCAGTTTTGTTGCTGGGGAAAATATGATTGGAATGTAACAAAAATTTTTAACTTTAAAGTTGTAGAGGAAAGTTGGTTGAAATTTACTTTAATTATGACTTAGTAGTTCTAGAGATCGTGCAGAGGGCTGCATTCTCAGTTACTCAGGTTTTACCTTTACCCTTTAGCTAGTAAAAAAATGTAGACGGACTTGTAGATTTGAATTACTACGAAAAAAAGCATTTTTTGTGTTTTTATTAATGCCTTGATGAAAATAAAAGGAATAGGGCAAATTTAGTGGAATATCCAATAAGACTGGTCCAGCATTTGTTACAATCACAAATAAAATATGGGTTTGCAGTGAGAGATGAAGATTATGAAAATGAAGTTATTAGTCAGTATATCACTGAGTGTTGTTAAAAGGGAGAGAAGATTACAAAAGAAAGCAAATTTAGACTCTTCTCCTATGTTGTTTTCCTATTCATTGGCAAACATTTACTGAGCATCTACTGTTTGCCTATTTTAGTTAAATATTTGGTACCTACATTTGGTACTATTTTGGGCTCCAGCAATATCAGAATAAATAATATATATCCTAGACATGCAGAGATTACTGGGAGAAATAGACATATAAACAACTGTGACAATGTCTGATAAATGGCATTATAATGGTACGTCCAAAGGTTGTGGAAGCACATATGAAGGAGTAATAAAATAGTTTATTTTTGAAGTTCTTTAATGTACTTTTATTAAGTAGGGAAAAGATGACTCTCCCCCATTTAAATGCAGATGAGTATGTATTCAATTCAAAAAATAAGTGATGAATGCCCAACCTTTCTTTTCCCAGAGATTTCTATTTCTCTCTCTCTCTCTCTCTCTTTTAAAATTAAATATTTTATTAAAACCTTCTTATGGGCTGCGCTCTGCCCCATGTGCTGAGCTCATAGAAGTGAACTAGACAGACAATTTCCCTCACTGAGCAGGCTGATAGTTTAGTGGGAAGACAGGTAGTAAACAAGTAAAGAGATTTGCTTTTAATTCTTGAAGGGTATAGATTCTTTTTCCTTGGACCATTTAAAAATAATATTAGCATAAAACAATTTTATCATGCAAACGTTAACTTTATCTTAGTAATAACACATTTTTAGATTCCTAGTTAAATGAAATACATGTAAAAGTGTGATTCCATAAACTATAAGGGGATAGTTAATTAAGACTTCAAGAATGGGCAGGGAAAGATTAAGGTTCAATTTTTTTGTATACTCCCCGACAAGCCAGGGTGCCTACATAGGTGGAGCCAGCATTAATCAAGCCCTGTATATTTTGGGGGTGAATATCTAGAGCTAGAATTTGCAGTCTAACATTAATAGCCTTGGCAATTATGTCTTCCAGAGCCAGAAATTAGAAGCAGGTACCATAAGGTTTTTATTCATGTGTGTCAGATAGAAGACTTGCAAATTTGTTGGAAGCTTGCTACTCCTAAAATATATCTCATCTATTTTTAATTGTGAATCTTCACCAAGGCCATCATGAGCCAGTTGTAAAGCTAGGAAGCTTAATGAGGATGTTTTGAATCCATCAGGGTCTAACTATAGCTCTCCTTCTCGAATATGGGGCTATGATATTTTATACTAACAGAAATGCTATGCTATCTAGTGTATAATGCAGAAGTCCCTCCGCTGCACGTTTGTAAAGCTCAGGCCTGCAGCAGCTGACTACTTTACTCACTTAGCATGGCTCATGAGTATTTCTGGCAGGGTAGGTGATGTAGCTACCTAGGGGACTGTCTCTCTCTGGCATGACGTTAAAGTTTTTGTTAAAAAACATACATAGTCCTCAATATATACAAATAATATATGTATTTATGGTATATTTTCTATTTATTTCTCTTTCTACATTTTCATAGTTATTTTTATCTCGATAATTTGCAGGCCACAGGCTTACAGGCTTTTTTTTTTTTCCTAGCAGGAATTAGGAATCAAGGCTTTCCATCATCCATATTAGTCAGAGAAAACAATTACTTCTAGAAACGATTATACCTGGAAAATGGTATCTTGGAAGTGTAATTAATCTTCCTATCAGTATACTTGGATACTTATTTAAACAACAAATGCCATTATAGAATTTCCAGTATTGAACTTTAAAATGTTACCTATTGCCCCTGATTATTCAATGTGTTTTTTTCCTCTTTTGGTAGGAGGAAATAAATTGTATCCGAGGGATCTAGAGATTAAAAAAAAATACTGGTCTCTATTTTGGGTTATCTTATTTGTATTTAAGGGGCTTATGAAACTTAGCTATACTGAATACTTTATAAAAGAAAGTAAGACGGTTACTATGAAAGTTTTGAGACAAGACAGTATTATGGTCCATTATTTCATTTCTAAGAAATATGTCAAAAGTGGTGTCCTTTCTGATTCACCTGTGCAAATTTCAACTTGCTCAGCTTACTGGTGTTGCTGGGAGGGATTCTTTTGTTTCTGTCTGTGGGATGATTAGTCACCATCAGCTGTGGACTGGGAAGAGAGCACTTTTTTTTTTTTTTGAGACAGAGTCTCAAGTTGTAGCCCTGGGTAGAGTGCTGTGATATCACAGCTCACAGCAACCTCAAACTCCTGGGCTCAAGTGATTCTCTTGCCTCAGCCTCCTAAGTAGCTGGAACTACAGGTGCCCACTACAATGCCTGGCTATTTTTGTTTTTTTGTTTTTGTTGTTGCAGTTGTCATTGTTGTTTTAGTTGCCCCAGGCCGGGTTTGAACCCACCAGCTTCGGTGTATGTGGCTGGCGCCCTACTCATTGAGCTGCAGGCACCACCACACTTTTGTGTGATGATTTTCTATGATTTTAAAAATGGGTTAAATGAGTCTTAAAGCCTTGAGTGTTTGCAAGGGATTTCAGTGATCTTACTTCTCCCCTTGTGATAGTTTTTTAGTGGTTTCAAGAATTTAGAAGAGGTTGGACTTCACTGAAAGATGAGGAGGGGAGTAGGCATCTGGTGACCACAGTGGCTGAGGAAAACATTGCTGCTGTGGAAGAAATAGTTCGTGAAAACAATCAAGTGACATTTAAGGACATTGATCAGATCCAGCAGTGTCCTAAATCCTGCATGATTATCTTTGAATCAGGGAAGTTTCATCTCTCACAGAGTGCTTCACAGTTTGACAGATGAGCAAAAGCACATCCAGGTTGAATGCTGTGAAGAAATGCTGGTCGGGTTTGACAGAGACAAATCTAGACATGTTTCTGACATCATTACTGGTGATGAAACCTGGATTTACCAGTTTGATTCAGAGAATAAGCTCAGTCAACAGTGTGAATTTTTCTTGATGAAATTCCACAAATAGAAGTGAAGTGGCTCCAAAGTGTCAGAAGGAAAATGGTGGCAACTTTTTTTCCAGAAGTGTATGTTGCATCTGTTCCTCTGGAGGAACAAAGGACTATTACTGTTCAGTGGTACACAATAATAAGTTTACCAAAAGTTTTTAGGAAGCTTGGAGAATGGCAGCCACGGACAGGACTGTGGGAGATCATCTTGTACCATGACAATGTGTCCACCCACACAGCCGGCATCATCAATCAGTTCCTGGAGTCCACAGAGGTTAAACTTATGACCTCTAGCAGCCACCCTGGGTCCTGACCTGGCCTCATGTGATTATTTCCTGTCCCCTACAGTAAAAGGGGCATTATTACTGGTGATGAAACCTGGATTTACCAGTTTGATTCAAAGAATAAGCATCGGTGTGGAGGATGCTTCTCTAGCAAATCACATGTGTGGAGGAAGTTTCTCCAGCACTGAAGAAGATGTTCATGTCTACAAAAGTGAGTTTACAGCATTTGGGGAAAATGAGTAGGAAGTGCGTTTTCAAAAATAGTTCGCAAGAATGCAAAACTGTATTATTTTGAGATAATGTAGTAATCAAAATGATTTTATTTTTCCTAATTTTTGTGTATTTCAAAATTTTTGTAGCATCACTTATAGCAATTCACTTTTTAGTTATCTGTCCCTAAGTAACAGGTCAGCACCATTCACTCTGCTCAACAACATTGCATTTAAAGCTTAGAGGAAATGTTTGGTATTTACTACCAATTACTCACAGGCTTTATATAGTTTCAAAGGTACTAGCTGCTGCCCACAGTATTTCTATGTTTTGTTATGTTGATTTAGTGTGCATTTGACAGTTATTATATCTGCAGAATGTTATTAGATAAGCCTTAAGTCATAAATATAATATAGTCTATAGCCTTATGTCATAAATATAATATAGTCTTTCAACTAAGTTCAATGTGCTTCAGAAGATGCAGTTCATTCTTCCTTTGAAAGGGAATGATGAACTCTTGTTCTCACACATTTTAACATGCATGCATAGTGTCCTGTAGCTGGCAGAATGTTTACAGAAACACTTCCATTGAAGATTGATGAACTAATTAGCTGCATTGCTTGTAAACTGCTAATTGCTGGAAAATACTCAACACAGTATCCCTTAGAGTTCACTTGAAAAATCTGCAGCAGACTTTTCAGCAAATGTTTCAGTGTCACCCATTGTGAAGTGTGTGGGTGATTGGAAAGTACTTAATGTGTGTGTACAGACATCTCAGTTTTAGTCACTTGATACTGGATGTGTAGACAAGCTGATTTGAGAAATAACATTAATGCCAATTTTAAAAGTATGAGACATTCTTAAACCATGTATCCCTTACTTTGAAGTATAATTCAAAGAGCAAAGATTTAATGTATGCTAGTAGACTGATTTGTAAGTGATGAGTCCTAGACACTAAAATGCGGTCTGCTATCTCAGCTTGTGAAAAGTCTGAAATCAAAGGTCTGATTCATATATTAGCCATGGCTCTTGTCTCCTTCACAGCTAGAGAGATGGTACCAATTTGAAGTCATTTCATAAATGTGTGCAAAGGTAATGGAGTAGGTATATTGCTGAAAAGTGACCTAAAGTTTATGCTTACAAAAAGTGGATCTAAACATTATTGTGTTGCAGATTCCATAATTAAAGATTACATGAACCTTTCTCAAAGTCAGGAATAAAAATTTAATAATTTCTGTCCTTGACTTTTTCTTCAGCTTGAAAGTAAGTGGTGTTCCATTTACTCTTTAAAAAAACAAATCTTTCCAGGTATTACCTGGATCCTAGCTCATCTCTTCCCACGTGCTGGTTTTATATAAAATTTGAAATATTTTCATCATACTGGTTAACATAGCTTTTTCTTTCCTCTCTTGAGAAACTTTCATTCTACTATTATCTTCTCTTTCTCTAGAATGTTCATTCATTTTCCTTTTCATTGATTCTTTCTTCAGACATATTAGCTTTTCCCTACTTGATCACTGGAAAATATTCAATAAAAATTCCATTTCCTTTTAGTCTATTCTTGTCTTTAACTCCTACTCCTGTTTTACCCCATCTATTCTACTATTTGGGCAATTTATTGTTTAATTCAATAACTTTTGCACAATTTTAATTCTCTTCAACTCTTGTGTTACATTTGCTATTTATTTTGCTCACCCTGAAACTTTTTTCTCCTCTTTTAGGATGTTATACTCTAAATTCTTCTGTGACTTCTCCATACCTTCTCTTTCCTCACTGACCTCTACCTCTTGTCTCCTATGATTTTTCTTGGCCCTTTCAGTCATCCCTTTTCTCGGGGAGCTTTTTCATTCTCATTATTTGAGTTTAGATGCTATATTAAAAACTTTTTGTTCTCATCTAAAGCTCTACTACCAAATTCTGAGTATCTCCCAATCATTTTTCTACATTTTCTTGACATTTTCATCTCCATAATGTTCAATTTACTTTCAGAAATAATGGTCATTCTTGGAAATGTTTGATGCTCAGCGCACTAGTTGAAACTCTACTCACATCTTCCCTAGTAAGTAGTGACACACTGTGGATAATCCTGCTGCTTTAACCATTTCTCAGATGGTTCCCCTTGGCTATTTTGGTATTACTTTACACACACATATTGAATATACCAAACTCACTGTCTTCTTTCATCAACCCTTTACAAACTTTTATATCTCAGCATCATCTGACTTGCACTTTCAGCACATTTACCATAGTTCATTATTTTCTCTTTTCTAAAATATTCTGTTTTCTTGATTAATGGAGCACCACAGAGTCTTGGTTTCTTCTTTGTCTCTTTGGATTCTTTTTCTCAATCTCCTTTCTGGTTCATCATTTTCTAACTGGTCATCCAATGTTATAACTCCTCAAAGCCCGATCATTGCATTGGGTGGATGGAAAGCAAAGTGGGAAATAAACTTGGAATGATAGATTTGGAATAGATCCTGGAGTCAGTACTTGAACATCAAGATAAAGATGGCAGGGCATCCTTAGGAAATTTGTTAGTCAAACTAGCAGGATTATGTCTCTGCTTTAGGAAGACTTAACTTACATTAACATATAGAATATAGAGAGGTTATCCACATATCTCTGTAATATCTTTCTAATATTGGTGATGATAATCATGATATTACTTAATATTTGTGTCTTAATGAGATAATGCACATGAAGCACTGATCGCAGTGGTGAACACAAACATTAATTCTCACTGTAAATCTTCATTATTATTGTCTCATTCTATAGTTGAGACATTTAAGTCTAGAAAGACAAAAATGACTAGAGTAATCTGGTAAGTTATTAGTGGAGTTGGGACTGGCTTTCATGGTGCTGTAGTGAAGAAACATTTGTTGACTGGCAATTTTATATATTCTCTTTGTTTTTACTGTTATTAAATATGTTAGTCTGATCACTCTAAGTATCTTTGAAATTACTTGGGACTAACGCTCTAGTACAGCCTCAAATTGTGATCCTTAGAAAATAGGTGTTCCTGGAAATATTAAGAACTCTTCTGTGAAAAAAAGTGTCAAATAAATCCATAAAACTCTTGAATAAAAATTTTAAGCATGGACTCTTAACCAAGTCTTAAAAGAATATACTCAGTCAGTACCTTTAAAATGCTAAATTGTACTACAGATCTCCAAGGGGGGATTATAGTAGACGATAGTCTATATAGGTTGGGTGCTCAAGAAGCAGTAGCTTAAATGTGGGGTCTTATGCAAGTGATTTATTGAAGAAGTCCTGAAATCTGTGAAAGGGTGAGGGATGGAAGATAGGATAAGGAAGAAGCTGGGTGAAATTGAGCTAAAGCTATACTGTATAGTATGGCAAACAATCTGTGTAATCCCTGAGCATTTGAAAGGTGCATAGTGTGACTGAGAATCCAAGTTTTAAATTTTATATAATTATAGCTTAAACTTAAAAAAATACTTGGTTAAGTTATTGAATAAGTTTAGTTAATTAATTAATTTTTGACACCATGTCTCACTATGTTGCTCTGGGCAGAGTGCAGTGGCGTCATCATAGCTCACAGCAATCTCAGATGCCTAGGCTCAAGTGATCCTCCTGCCTCAGGTTCCTGAGAAGCTGGGACTATAGGTGCAGATCACAATGCCTGGCTAATTTTTCATTTTTAGTAGGGACGGGGGTGTTGTTCTTTCTTAGGCTGGTCTCTAAAAACTCCTGAGCTCAAGAAATCCACCTGCCTTGGCCTCCCAGAGTGGTAGGATTACAGGTTTGAGTTACTGTGCCTGGCCTCAGATATTGGATAACTTTAAAGTATGGGTGTGTGAATAGACTTTTTTAAGTTTAAGTTTGTATGATATCTAAAAATAGAGAAAGTATATATATATATATATACTGAATTTAGCATCTGAATTCAGATATTTTATAAGGGTAAATTACATAATGGATTTCAAAGATAGTATAAGAAAATGTAAAATATCTCTTTAATAATTTGTATATTGCTTGCATGTTAAAATGATACATTTTGATGCATTTAAGTAAAATGTAGTTTTAAAACTAATTTTTGTCAAATTTTGTACATTCTTGATGTTTTACTTTTTTCTGCTTACTTAAATTCTTTTGTGAATCTTAATACTTTTAAAAAAGTAACTAACAAAATACATAAATTGAATATGTGGCTCACATTTTTTTTTTTTTTTTTTCTATTGGACAGTGCTGAGGTAAAGTTTAACTCTGACTGATTCTCAGGAGGTCTAAAGGGTGAACAGCACCAAGGTTGTCTTCCCTTAAGGTAGAGGAGACAGTCTTTTGTGTCCCACTAGTGGCCACTCTTACTCCGCTTTCCCCCCAAAAGTATAACTTCTGAGCACAATGCAGTTTTGAATATTTGAAAGGTTCTTTCATAAACTTGACCACAGGTCTGCTATGTGCTATGTTGGGTTTGACTGAAGACTACCATACAGTTAATATCAAAGGATGGAAGTTACCAACTACATTGACTTTCTATGTGCTATTTTATTACATAGATGTTTGCTTTTCTCAAACAGTTAAGCATGAAATTCATTACACAGAAATGGCAACATTTTGGATATCTGTTTTTATGCTTGTTTCTGAGTTACCTAAGTGCTAGACAACTATCAATAATTTTGATTTCTTTTGAGAGACCCTTTTGGATTATGTTCCCCCAAGGAGAAAACTGTGATTCAAAGCTCTATTGCTCTTTTATGCCATTTGGATCAATGTGATTATCATGAATTCACTTGGAGTTGCTGTACAAACAGTGATGGGATTGGGATAGAATCAATGTATTGGCATTCAAGGAAAGGGAAAAAGCCCAGGAAAGAAAAAAAATCCTCAGAGCTAGAGATAAAATTCCTTTGTTTCTTATCCCAGTTTGTAAGCATGCAATCTGGACAGAAAAAGAAGCAAGTCTAAGATTTGCCAGGAAAAGGGCAGGTGATAAGGCTCAAAGTACATGAAAGAACAATGTTCCATAGCTTCTGTTTTCTATTTTCACCCTCTTGAGATTAGACTAAGCCTATGAGACAGAGAACAGGGGCAACCTCTCTTTCTTGTGTTAAGTGAGGGGATTGGATAGATAAATAATTCTTTGGAATATCTCATCACTCAAAAAATAATTTCATAAATATTTGTAAAACCTGAAAAGAATAAAACATTGCTATGACAGATGATGAGAGAATGTTAGATTATAGACTAAAGAAAATCAAGGATTAGATAAGAAATTTTAATGTCTCCCTCCGTCCTTCCCTCCTTCCCTTCCTTCCTTCTATCCTTAATATATTAGCCAAACTAAAAATATATGGTACTCTGTATCAAATACTGATAATTTCATTTAAAGGAAAAGTTCTGATCCCTGACTTCGAAAGTAATGGAACTTAGTTTTAGGAAATTAAATGGGAATAATTATAGAAGACGAAAAAATTCAAGATGTCTCAGTATCTTTAAATATAAAAGAGTACACAGCAGTGGAATGGTCAGAATGATGAGGTCTAATCAATAATTATTTCAGGAGAATTTGAACTTTGATTCAGAGCTGTGAAAGTATTAAGAAAAATATTCATATCATAAAAAATTAAATAGTGTAGAACAGCTTATGCTAAAAAGCAAGTCTTCTGTTCTGCTCCATGCCAGCTTCAGTACAGCATTCCAGAGATAACCTCTTTTGCCTCTATTCCTATACCCCGGAGAGAGCCTGCTTGATTTTAGATCTTCCAGTGGTTGTGCTATAACTTGTTATAGACTTATAACTCTTTTTTTTTAATTTAAGAGATTTATCCATTTATTCTATTTTATTAAATATGAAAACTTTGTTCATCTACCTATGTATCCCAGCCTTTCTTTCTGCTAATGTTTTATAATTTGAATTATTTTTGGTTTTACTATTATCCCTCTGTTTTATATTTTACCACCTCTAGTATCCTGAAACCCTTTGTGTCTGGTAAGAATAAGAGCATCCATTACTCTCCTCCATCCACCTTCTAATTTTACTCTTATGTTTTCAAGGTTGTTAACATTTAAATTATGATATGCAATCATAATTAAGTCATTTGCATTTGTTCATTAGTTGATAGTAAAAGTTGAAAACCAATGTGCAACATTAATGTTATTGTGACTCTATACATTCTGTTTATTACTGGGTAAAGTAAAATACTAAAATCATATCTTCTCCAAGAGTCCAATGTAACAACCTGGGCCAATCAAAGGGGCATTGATTAAGGTCAAATGGATTTGCTTTTCCATTACATAAAATTATGCTTTAGTCATAATAACTGTTTTGTGAAGTCTTCCTTTTTTCCCCCACAGAGACACCTCGTCTGAAACCTTGTGTCTTCCTTTCAATTATGTGTCAACTTGGCTACCATCTTGAGACAGCCTTTATTCACGTCTTTTGCTTTCTGGCATTTTCCCTCTTTCTTAAGATAAAACAGCTTTGAAACACTGTATGTGAGAATCTAGATGACTTTACTCTGCAATCCAGTAGCACCTTATATGCTTTAATTCTCCCCAGATGATTTCCTCTATTATATTGGGAAAAAGCCCCTATTTTACTTGAGGGTAAGTGCTAAGCTGCCTGCAAACAGCAACAGAGAAAGGGGCAAGCATTTTATATACAGTGCTTCAATTTATCACGTCAGTTTTCAGACCTACTGCTTATTTCTGCCTTCTATCATGCCTGGTAACTTCAAGCTAGATCCTTTTTGGATTATAGTCCACAGAACGACTCCCTTATAGAATCCTCATATCATATTCTAGCTTTCTCTTCTTGTTTTCTTTTTTTTTTATTATAAATCATAGCTGTGTACATTAATATGATCATGGGGCACCATACACTTGGTTCATAGATCGTTTGACACATTTTCATCACATTGGTTAACATAACCTTCCTGGCATTTTCCCAGTTATTTTGCTAAGACATTTACATTCCACATTTGCCAAGTTTTACATATACCCTTGTAAGATGCACCACAGGTGTAATCCCATCCATCCCCCTCCCTCTACCCACCTCCCCCCTCCCTCCCCACCCTTTCCCTTTCCCCCCTATTCTTATATTGTAACTGGGTAATAGCTTTCATATGAAGGTCCTAAATTAGTTTCATAGTAGGGGTGAGTACATTGGATACTTTTTCTTCCATTCTTGAGAGACTTTACTAAGAAGAATATGTTCTAGCTCCATCCATGTAAACATGAAAGAGGTAAAGTCTCCATCTTTCTTTAAGGCTGCGTAGTATTCCATGGTGTACATATACCACAATTTATTAATCCATTCGTGGATAGATGGGCACTTGGGTTTTTTCCATTACTTAGCAATTGTGAATAGGGCTGCAATAAACATTCTGGTACAAATATCTTTATTATGTTTTGATTTTTGGTCTTCTGGGTATATGCCCGGTAGAGGAATTACAGGATTGAATGGCAGGTCTATTTTTAGATCTCTAAGTGTTCTCCATATATCTTTTCAAAAGGAATGTATTAATTTGCATTCCCACCAGCAGTGCAAAAGTGTTCC